>VUQS01028232.1:0-19202 GCA_015108495.1 Heterochromis multidens | reverse complement strand
CTGGAGGGGAGCATATGTTGCTCTAAAACCTTTATATACCTTTCAGCATTCATAGTTCCTTCCAAAACATCCAAGCTGCCCATACCGTATGCACTTATGCACCCCCATACCATCAGAGATGCTGGCTTTTGAACTGAACGCTGATAACTGAAGGTCACCCTCCTCTTTAGCTCAGAGGACGCGGCGTCCGTGATTACCAACAAGAATGTCAAATTTGGACTCGTCTGACCATAGAACACTTTCGTACTTTCTGGAAGTATTCCTGGGCCCATTTAGTAATGTCATTGACACAATCATGCCGATGAGTGATGCAGTGTCGTCTGAGGACCCGAAGACCACGGGCATCCAATAAAGGTCTTCGGCCTTGTCCCTTACGCACAGAGATATCTCCAGTTTCTCTGAATCTTTTGATGATGTTATGCACTGTAGATGATGAGAGTTGCAAAGCCTTTGCAATTTGATGTTGAGGAACATTGTTTTTGTAGTATTCCACAATCTTTTTACACACTCTTTCGAGTAAAGATGTCCCCTTTGTGTCACATTTGGTTTGGAAGCCCAGCAGCACATTGCTCCTGTCTTTGCTTCTTTGTGCACACATTATTAAGGGATTTGGGGGTTTTAAACTGGTGAAAATGAGAAACACACAAGCAACAGTTCAAATCTTTGAAATTAGACAAATGTTCATTAGTGGGACTCTGCTAATGAAAGCAACAGAGGATTCATTCACAAAGCCCGGATGCTTTAAAAACTCCTTCTGTAGGGATTGTGAAATTGAATAAAAACTCTTAAATAAAAGATCAAACAAGGAAAACACTACTTTTGTAGAATTAACAGAATAATCATAATGACTATGGATATCATAATGAATTCAGTGTATATAATTTTATCTAATGTTAATTTGATTAAAATGTGTGCTCTTTCTATTCTTGATATTTGGCTCATGAGTGAGGAAAAGGTCCTAATTTTCTTCATATCTATGCACACGTTCACCAAACTGAATCTCTTCAGCCTGAAAACCAGCACTGCTAAAATTACCTGATGGCTTCATAAACAAACACAGAGGTGGCCAAAACCACTGGATGACATCATGGTGGCTACATCCATCTTACATTCAGTCTGTGGCAAAAGTGAGATGGATGCAAATGATCATATTTGAATAATCAGGCCCCATCTTATCTTAAAGACCTCATAGTACCATATCACCCCAACAGACCACTGAATCCTCCCTTAGTTACGCTACAATAGGCCTAGTCTGCTGGGGGCTTCCCATGATGCACTGAGTGTTTCTCCTTCTCTCACCTCTGTTCACTCTCTATGTGTTTATGCACCACTCTGCACTTAATCATGAGTTATTATTAATCTCTGGCTCTCCTCCACAGTGTGTCTTTTGTCCTGTCTTCCTCCCCTCACCCCTAAAGATGGCTGCCCCTCCCTGAGCCTGGTTCTGCCGGAGGTTTCTTCCTGTTAAAAGGGAGTTTTTACTTCCAACTGTCACCAAGTGCTTGCTCATAGGGGATCGTCTGATTGTTGGGGTTTTCTCTGTATTATTGTAGGGTATGTACCTTACAATATAAAGCGCCTTAAGGTGACTGGTGCTGTTTTGTACTTTGTTTTCATTCACTTTTCATTTTCACTTGTTAGTTGGGTTCATGCAATAAAATCTAAGTTTGGGATTGGATCATGGCCTCAGGGCTGACTGTCTCCACTGCCAGCCCTTCAACCTCCCAGTGCAGACTGTGTCTCTCTTCAACAGAAGACTGTTATATCTTGGCATCAAACGTCGCTGCAGCTCAAGGCACCGACGCCAAAGGACACCTTGTGTGTACCTCTGTGATAGAACAGCTGTATTTGACAGCGTGGATGAGAATGTGTTGGCTGAATAAATTTAGACATTTTCAAAGCAGCGAGGACTAAGATATGAGGGAATTACTTGACAGTCATTGAGGTATTAAATGAGAAAATACTAGGAGGAGACCTGCATACAGAAGAGATGGACACGTGACTTGGATGACCGTCTGGATTGATCTAAAATTTCTTTCATGCCTGAGAGAAAATTAGCCTGAGCGGTTCGTCCATGAAGCTCGGGGTCTTTCCGTCTTTATGGCTGCATGTGTGCTGTTAAGATTCACTCTGTCCTTTGTGATAAATTTAAAATGCTGACTTATCTTTCCTGTCTTCCTCCATCGTGGCCTCCTCCATCACCCGCCACTGCGTCCAAATTCCCCTCCCCTTTTTCTCTCCCTTCCCTCCACTGAAAGCATTGCAATGTCATATTTTAAGAGGCTGTTTGCTTTAAGCTATTTATCTGCACACTCTTGAAGGAGTGAGGCAGGGTGGCATCAGAGATTAGCGGGCAGAGGCAGACGTATTTATTTGGCTGGATCAGCATGTGGGAAGCGCGACTGTTGGCGGCACCGCCGTTTGTCAAAAAAACATTGACCTTGTGCGGGAGAAAGAGTGCGTTCTTTGTGTCGTGTATTAGATATTAGCCTTCAGTACTGTTGTCAGCTTAACCTGTGCGCGTCTGATATGCAGTTGTGTAGGCGTGTTATTTTTCACTTTCAGGGAATGACAAAATATGTATGTTCCATGTAGAGAGAGCCGAGAGAGGATGTGAGAGAGCTCCAAACCATTTCCCTCAGCTGCTGGTGTAACAGACATATTTTTCAGGATGTAGCAGCATGTGGGCCTGAGCTCTGTTTGTCCAGGATGACACCCTTCACATCCATTCATCAACGTCCCATCAGACCTTCACTGACCTTGGGTATCTGCCTGTGCGGGTGAGGAGAAAAATGAGGGAGAGTCCGGTTCGAAAGGAGTGATGGAATGTGGTTGGTTCTATGTTCTTGGTGCTATTTTAATTTCTGTCTCAGCAGGACGGCAGGCCCTGCTAGCTGCAGACACAAAAATAAATAACATCCAGTTTCAGGATTCAGGCCAGAGAACCGGACCGATCAAAGGTGACGAGAAGAGAAGCACCTCCTAAGTGATGCTTCTTTATCTCCTCAACAAGGCGACAACGTGGGGATATTCATCTCCCTGAAAGAGCCAGTTGGTGTGATAGAGAATCAGACATAACCAGACATTTGTTATTCTAACATCTTAATGATTTCGCCTTTTAAGCCACACAAGACTGCAGTCCCTGCAGGTGCCTGGGTGACAGATGGCGAGCCCGGGCGGGGGTCCCTCCTTCTGCAAGTTATAGATGGACACCTTGTCTCAGACTCACACACACACACACAAGGAGAAAAAAGCAATTAGGGCCAGTACAGGAAAAAAAGGGCTGATGATGATAGAGTTTTACATTCCACGCCTTTCATCCTGAACACTCTCCTGCACAAAGGGACAAGCTGTGGTTTTTCCAAGGGCAAACACGAGGAAGATAAATTAGACTGACTTGTACATATCACCAGAAATCAGTTCACTTAAAGGATTTTGGGCATTTGATTCAATATGCATGTAGTGTAGGTCACAGAAACACATGGTTTTCATTTACGGATGTACTGCATATCGAGTGCTCGCAAGAGGAGCTGATAAAGTCATTATTCCATGAGAAAAACAGCTGCTCGTGAGATAACGGACAAAAAGAAACGTATTTGACACATGATCATGTAGGTCTTCTGGAAAACATGTCAACACAGAGATCATATGATACTGCAAACACCTGACATCCAGCTGAGTCACTGCTGTTTCTTTGGCCTGTGGCTCAGGAGGTAGAGGAGGTCATCTACTAATCGGAAGGTTGGTGGTTTGATCCCTGGCTGCTCCAGTCTGCATGCCAAGGTATCCTTGGGCAAGATACTGAACACCAAGTTAATCTCAGATGCATCCACTGGAGTGTGAATGTTATTAGAAAAGAGTGCTCGAGTAGAAAAGCACTGTATCAGAACCGGTCCATTTACCATGTGTTGTCACCTTGAGGCAGATGTGGTAGTGAACTGGCATTAAATGGATAATAATGAACTGAAATGAATACTAGCTATAACTGCATTTGACTAGTAACTCAAAAGGAGTAAGTTAATTTGAAGCTCTGGTGTTGATATGCCAAATGATTTTGAAGAAATTAAATTCTATTTTTCGGAATGATAAATGATAAAACATCAGTTTAAGGTCATCTTTGATTTTTTTTCTTTGAAATGAATTAAATGCCCAAGACTATGACCTTCCCCTAATCTTTACCCTAAACATCTATTTAAAACTTAACTAATCCAAGATTATCAAAAGTATATGGGCAATGTTCGGTAGCCTTTATAGGCAAGCTAATCAAGGTATCCAGATTTCCATTTCTAGTTTCTCCACTTTGAATTCCTGACGATTCACAAGTCTGATGCACCTGTTGGACACACATGGAAAACCTCCAGAGGAAAGCCACCAGGAGACGACATCCACCTCAGCCGGCTTTCTTCTAACCCAGCTGCCCACCATCCATCCATCCATCCATCTTCTGCAGCTTATCTGCAGCCAGTTCTAAGCAGAGACACTCAGATCTTCCTCTTCCAGCCACCTAAAAACTTTCTAGGGAGACACCAGGGCATTCTCAAGCCAGCCAAGAGATGTAGCCTCTGCTGGCTTTGCTGCTGGCTCTACCCCAGGGTCTCCTCCTGAGGGGAACACTTTCTTTGCGTTAGCTGGCTCGACACAACCTAAAACCCCAGTCAAAGATAACAGGTATCACAACTTTCTCTGTTAAGCTGGCTTTCTGGTTCGGGCTCTGAGCACGCTCACATAAAAAGGGGAGTTTCACGGATCATGTGACTCCTCTCCAATAAGAGACATTATCAACATGATGATGATGTTGACAAAATTGTGATTAAAAATCTATAAAGCACATAAAAATATAACAGCACTGCTGCAAATAAGATGGAAAATGAGTGCTGCAGAAAATCGTTAATCTTGGGATTTATCGCATAGATAAACACTTTAATTCGAGTTAATTATTTTAATGCTGCTGTTTATTTCTAAGGTGCACATTAGAGCTCTGAAACTTTAAACTGGATCCATTTGAACATTAAAGCTTACTGTACCACAGCCTGATAAAGGACACGTGGAAATCGCTGTAGTTTGTCGCAGATCAAAGTGAAATGAATGTGATTGATTGATCAGGCATTCTTTGTTCTAGTAGCTGCAATTCCAGCAGTGTAAAAGAGACATCACCATCACCAAATAATTACATGCACATTCCTGTGGCCCAGTTTGCACTTCTGCAACTTTACAGCTGGGTTTCATTCCATAGTAAGATAGTAAGATACGCCTTAATAAGTTATATCAAATGTATTCCTACAGCAGAGAATCGATATCACACTTAAAACCTGCTGTAAATAAAAGGTACGGTACTTCCAGACAATTTTAAACTGAAACTCTGAACATAACCTGCTCCTGACCAGGTTGTGTGAGTATCAGTTACCACGGTGATTTATTCAGGTAAAAAGAGAGAACTTTCATGGCACAGAAAACTCTAACTTTAAGCTCGACATAGCTCACTAAGCCATTAATCTCGCTTCATAGTACACCCCTCAGGTAGGACATGCCCAAACAGCTTACCTAGGAGGGTCCAGGCGCCTGAACCACCTCAGCTGTGGATTCTCCTGAAGCCACCGACAGTCGATGGGTGAATCTTAGCTGACAGCCTTTGAATCACAGCATCAGGCAAATTTTTATCGAAGCTGAAATCTTTTCAAGTCATTCAAACACGTTATCACCTATTTTCACATCTTTGCATAGACTTTGTATGCGAGAGCGTAGCACAAACACCACGACACACTCCAGCAGTAAAGCAGCCCTGTTGGATGAAGCTAAAAGAACCACGTGATCAGTTTAAAACATACATAAATAAGTCTGAGGAAGCGCTGACCCACTGGTGCCTACATTTGTGTGGGTTAGATTTGTTTTTCTGGCTTAACAAGCACACAAACACGGAAATATACTAAAATATCCTGGCAACAGTTTGTGTCCTTGCACTAAAAAAGCCTCTAACAATGTAGCTTGCGGCTTGTGCTCACCAGGAAACAGAAGTGGTACAATTCTCAGAAAAATAGGACAGAAAAATAAAATACTTGATTCAGAAATGGAAATTATTGTTAGCTTGGTTTGTCCAAGTAAATTAGACATCCTCATTACCAGAAGGTTTGACGTATTTCGATGACGAAAATATATCTTGAAGTGGCTCTCTTGAAGTTTTTATCAATGTTCTGTCCTATCCGAGTCTCTCTTCTCCCTAATTCTTCTCTCATCTCTCTTTGTGCTTCTATGCTGAGCTGAGAGCAGCTCAGATAATGACAGATGCATTAGTCTCTGAGACTGAGCCTGATTGATTATGAGTCCCAGCCCACAAACAAATTAAAAGACTTCTATCGGCTAAATCTTGATCACAGATTCTCTTTGAATCTTTAAAGTTTAGCAGCAAAGATTCCACCAAAATCCAACCTGTTTATGTATTCATAGCAGAAATCAATCCACATTTTCTTCAACAAATCAAAAAGTCTTTTGATTTCTCAGGATTGAATTTACCTCTGCAGGAAAAGTTCCATGTGATTGTGAATAGGAGGGAAATGAAACGCTTTGATGAAGTTTTCAGCCTGCTGTGGGTGTAAATCATGCTGGTGCTGACCTGTATATTAGCTCTTTATGTCGTGTTTACGACCGTAGACAAATCAGTAAGCCCGCAGGATATTTATTCCGGGTCCCTGACAGCCTTTCTTAGCCTCAGTGGTGCTTAAGCTCACTGCATGATGGTTAACCCTCCTCGCCCAACCCCAAAATACACACACACACACACACACACACACACACACACACACACCATCCCTGGGTCCAGTTATTTATGGTATGAGCGTACAGCCACCTTCCGTCCAATTAAAGCTGAGTGCTGGCTTTGTGCAGCCCCCCGTTCATCATGTCCCTCACTGGGGCTGTTAGGGGTGGGAGAACTGTACTCTCACTTTCGATCTGACCCGCTCTCTGGGGGTCAGGAGAGTCTGGATTTAAGGGAAATGCCACCAAATGTCATCCCCATGTTGTTCCACAGTTCTGAAGCAAAAGGAAAAACCCAGCCGGTTCATTACAGGCCCGTCTTTGAGTGTCAGCAGCTCTTGTCCAGAACACACAGAGAAGCATGGACTGATATTAACATAATATACACCAACAAAAATCATCCAGACTGTACCGTACTGATTTAACTCCGGCCTTCATTTCACTTCAAAGTCATGTCCTGGTAGAGCGAGGAACCATTTCCATCACTGCTTGGATTATCAGAGGGAACTTCCAGGAAGTCTGGAAGCACAACAAGCACCATGTGAGACACATGCTGGATCTCCTTCACTGTTTCAAAGCGATTCTTCATCTTAAATCTCATTTTGAGGAATAGGACAAAAACATGGCGAGCCAAAGGTGGATTCACTAGATCTCATCCCTGGTGAACACCTACAGGAGGTCTGGGAGTGATAGACAGCACTCTCCACTAACATGAAATCACCATCATCAAAACACAAATGTGGGAAGAACGGTGTTCAGATGTGGAGAATGAATGCCTAGACCCAACACTTTACTGTCTGTATGCACACTGGGAAGCCAACTACCAGCTCCTACATACCTCTACAGCTCAGGAACTGGCAAAAATAACACAATGAGAAATCTCAGAAAAGTGATTTTCACTAACTATTCTGCTTTAACTTCTTGTTTAAAAGGATTTCTGATTTCTGACCATCTTTACCTTAGAGACTGTTGTTTTGAACAAACTGCTCTGCCCTTTAAGTTCAGCTGAGCTCCTGTTGACCAGAAGTGGATCCCATAATTTTCATGAAGACAATTTTAAGCTCTGCCATTTTGGTCCTCATGCCAAATTAATTTAATCTCCAAACTAAGTGATGCAAGCCAGAGTACTTTTAGCCTTTTAGCATCCAGCAGGTAATTGGTGACCCATCTCAGGTCAGGGGTAGGGTTTGGTTAATGCTCACCCTCCTTTTAAAGAGTTGGGAACTTGCAAATAAAAAAGCTTTTAACAGAAAAACTGTAATTTCAAAATATATCAGACTTTATTTGAAAAGCGATATCTTTTGGTTTTTGAAAATGTGGTTATTTAGTATGCGACTAAAACAAAACGCCACCCTAACCTTAACCTTAACCCTAGACTAGATGGGGTCTCCAGGGTCCCGATGGCTGTGGATGCTGCTCCTTTTATTTTTATCAAACTGATTGATTTATAATCTTTTTTAATATATATTACATTTTATAAACTCCCACTGAGCAGAACTGCCAAAATGAGATGACAACTTGACAGCTAACTGAAAGCTAAATTAAATATTTCCTCCTGATGTAAACTTTAGGAGGTGAAAAGTTACACGTGAATGTGAACAAGCAAGTGGAGTTTGTGAGGAATTATATTTTTGTTTGGAGTGTCTGTCAAAATCATCCACTCAAGGTCAGAGGAGCCTGTGAAATTTGAAGCGTCTTCCCTCAAACCTGCTTTGTTTTCTTTACAGTGCGCCATATACTTCTAATTTCACCGTCCTCCAGTGTGTCTCTGTGTTCCTCGCTCACTGTCTGCAGAACAATCCCCCTCTTGTTTTAAGCAGACAAGAATTTTTAGAGGTGAACACAGCCAGTCAAGCCTCAGATCATTAAAATCAGCATGCTGTCTGGTTTCTGCTTCAGCCACCGGAAATCCACATAAACAATGCAAAGCCTGCTTCGCCCTCACGGCCCGCTATGTCGAGTATAACTGTCTAAACTGAAAAAATTTATACTTGATAATAAACACAGTGGAGAAACTGTAAGAAATAAAAAAAATCCCTGTACGATGGTGATGATGATGCATGCTGGAGCCTGTCCGAGGCTGGAAGGGTCAGACGCTGGTGGTGAAAACTTCAACTTTTTAATGACAATTAATGGACACAGATGGCTCGTCCAATAGGCTTCCTCTCAGCAGTGAGGTGAGAGGTCGTTTCCGTTTGTAGAGTGAGGAGGGACAGTTCCCTTACTGCCTGCACATACATCACGGTGAGCTGCAGAGGCCCGGAGGGCACGACCCACACTGGGCACCGAGCATGTCAGCACCGTAACCTCCACTCTGGAGGATTTAAATGGAGCTGCTTTCTCCCTCCCCTGTGACTCACGGGTAACCTTAACCCCTCTTTTCTCTGCTATTTTACTTCATTTCAGGCTTTTGTTTCTCATGCCTTCTCTGTCTTCATTTTCTTTTTCATTTTTTTTGTGTGTAAGCAAAGTTTAAAATAGACGGATCATACTTGGTGGAGCTGCATTCCCTGTTTGCTTTCTCACAAAAATGGCCGCACAGTTTTGTATATCAGGAAATAGGATAATTATCCAGAATATTAGCATTCCCCCGTGTCGCATAAATCGGGCTTTCCCGTTAATCCCCCAAACTGAAACATGCATTTACACAGACCATAAGGCAAACAGGCAGAGTTTGCTCGGCCCGCTGTTTGTCAAACAATCCTACAGTAATCGCCCCGAGTCCCTCACAAGGCACCAAACATTTCTCCTCCTCCAGGGGCCACTTTAAACTTTTGTGGTCTCGGGTGTCAAAGTCAGAGAAGTGATTACTGCTGGAGGGAGATGATCCCAAGCCCTTCTGCAGAGAGGCAGCATACGACCAGAAGGACTGGAAATCAAACAATAACCCACTTCTTTGACTTGTGAGTAAATACTGGAGGACAGGGGTCAAAGGTCAGCTGCTGTTCTGAGAGAAAAAATGTCCCTTTTGAGTAAAATAATGACCTACATGTTATAAAATTACAGCAAACAAGCAAACAGATTTTCAACGTTTCATTTTCAGCTGGAATTTAATTACAGTTCACTTTATTTATTGCTTTAATTTCCCAACATGCGCTCCATGTGAAACACAGATTAATGCACTTTTCACAGCACTAAAGCCAGTGCATCGGCAAAGCCAGGCCAAATCGTTACTATAAAGTATTTTTATTAACCGCTAATTAGTTTCTATTCTTTCTACTTTGCTGTAACCCTGCCCCCGGGGGCCACAAGCCAGTGTAGTCAATCAATCCCCCGCCTGGACAAATGGGGAGGGCTGCATCATCTGGGTAAAATCTTTGCCACATCAAACATTGCATGTTTGATCGAGGCCCGGATGGAGAGACGTGACCCACTACAGCGACTCCTAAAGGGAGGGGCCGAAAACAGAAGTCATCTTTCTCCTTTGCTGTATTGTTATCAGTGTTCAGCTTGTATCAACCAGTCGTTTGCATCGGTCGGGCTTTCTGTGTGTCTGCTTCCTCCCACAGCCCAGTGACATGCATGTTAGGTTAATGAGTGATTCTAATTTTGCTGTAGGTGTGAGTGTCTCTGTGTCAGCCCCGTGACAGACTGGTGACCTGTCCAGGGGCACCCCGCCTCTCTGACCTGGATAAGTGGAAGAAAATGGGTGGATGGATGGATGGCTTTTAATTTGAAGCATCCTTAGGAAGGACTGACACTGACATTAACTGACATTAGCTCAACAAGACGGTCATGTCGAAGCACTTCATTCTGGTAGAGCAGCAGAGTCAGTGAGTGCACCATGATAATCATCTGTGGCTAATTAAAGGTTGGATTTGGTGACTTTCACACAGCTGAGAAAAAAAAAAAGACAAGTATGTTAACCTCTTAACATCCATCAGGTCACCAGTGACCTGTTTATTCCTTTATGTGGAATTTTCACCTATTTATCATACCCAAAATCTTATAACAGAAGAACTGTGAGGCCAAAATGCATGTAAGAGAAATGACTTGGAACATGTCTTCTGGGCCCACATTCACAGAGCTTGCTCATACTAAGGGTAGCTTCTAGTGACCAAATCCTAAGAAAATTCTTGGAATTATGACTTTTCTAATGACTCTTCCCTTAAAGCTTTTAGTAAATCCTGCTGAAAAACAGTATAAAAGTTATTTACAAAGCATTTAAGCCCTTAAGAGAGTTCCTAACCTGCTATGAGTGGGCAAGAGGACCCTGACCCTAACCCCGATCAGATCTTTTTAGTTGCTCTCTCCCAAGTTTCTCTGTAGGGTTTGCATGTTCTCCCTGTGCCTCCATGGATTCTCTCCAGCTTCCTCCCACAGTCCAAAAACAAACATTAACTGTGATAGATTGCCGACCTCTCCAGGGTGTACCTCGCCTCTCACCCTGTGACAGCTGGGTTAGGCTCCAACCCAACTGTGACCCTGAATAGGATAAGCAGAAGAAGATGGATGTATGGATGGATGGTCTCTCAAGTCTTGGAAATCAGGTACTTATTCTCAGTGACAGGTATCATTCTTTCCAAAAAACTACTTTTGCTTGTCTTCAAAACGCACATTAGGGTCCTCAACGATGATGACTTCGACCTCACAGGGTTAAGAAGAGGAGAAAATGGTGAAAAGGGTGAGATGGAGATAATCAGTGATTGGATAACTGTCGAAAACAACTCACAGTCAAACTGCACACATGCACACGTCATCTGTGTGAACAGCACACCACAGCGTACTGCAGGGCTGATGTTTGCTCCTCACATCATCACAATACTGCTGAAAACTGGAAAAATGCAATAATCGCTCTCACAAACTCACATTGTGATGAAGTTTGTTGCGAACAAATTTCCAAACTCTAAATGTTATCAGCAGACTGTCCTCAGATATTTAACCCTGCGCAGCCCCACGTGCATCTGTGTGGAAACGAGACGTTAGTCATGCAGTCTGCATCATTTGAATATCAGCTTTTCCCTGAGAATTTTCATGTGTACACACAGTGTGTGTCTGTCTTTCATTTGTTCCCTTATTTCCCTGTTTAGAAAAGAGCACAATCAGTGTGTAACTGTGTGTGTGTGTGTGTTGAGTCAGGACAGGCTATCTGATGCCTCTCTGGGACACACACATTATCCATCAATCATATCTGGGAAATGAAATGTCTCTCTTTGCCTCTGTGGTTTAATTCGACACAGAAAGCAAACACACACACACACACACACACACACACACAAACAGGTGACCTCAGTTTCATCACGTTACGATGCTGTCTCCTCTCCCATTCGGCATCTCACAATTAGACCCTCCTCCACCTCTTCCTCCTCCCTCATGTATGATGGCTAAGAATGTTTCCTCCATCACTCCCTTTTTCATTCCTCTTACACCTTCCTCTTTTTCTTTCCCTCATTCATCAGCTCTTCTTCCTCAGTTCTTCTCATCTTTCTCCCACACCTGCTTCAGTCTCCTCATCATGTTTTTTCCTGCCTTACCCATCCTACCTCCCTTCTCCTGTCCTCTCCAGTTTTTCTTCTCCTCTTTACTTCACATCCTCTCTCCTCTGCTTTTCCTCCCCTTCTTTCCTTCTTTTTTCTCCTTGCTTCCTTTCCTTTCCTTTCCTTTTTTCTTTTTTTTTTTCTATTCCTCCCTCCTCCTCTTCAGTGAAGTGAAATGAGCTGTCAGAGCTGCAGATGATTGACGAGTCAAGGTGGACCGGACCCTTCCCACTATTTAGGTGTCGCTCAAACTCACTGTGTGTGTGTGTGTGTCGACGGGGCGGTGGGTAATAGCACTGACACAGCAGTCTGAGTATGAGAGCAGAAGCTGATGATTAGATTGCCTCGACTCAATCAAACGGCGGATGTTGTCCTCAGCAGTTGAGGAAATGATTCGGCCCCTTGTGTATCTCTGAAAGAAACTCTTTGGAACGAGAATATAAAAGGGAGCCAATAATTAATTGAGGAAGTACAGATAGAGGGGAGGTGGTGGTGGTGGTGGTGGTAGTGTGTGTGTGTGTGTGTGGGAGGGGGATTACAACCAAATGTCACTGACAATTAATTTTCCATTGCACAAAAGCAGAAAATGAAGAGAGGCATAATCTGTTCAAGTCAATCAGATCCTAAATCCCTGTGACAAGCACGATCTATGATTAAGTGGCTGCTTCGTCGCCGAGGTGCCTTAATTAATCTATTTTACCTTGTCATCACTTTTGCTTCCTGTAAGTCGCTAGCAGGGTACCTTTAATAGAATAACGAGACGCTGTTTAAGAGATGCGGGCCCTTCTATCACCATAAACGTCAGTCACTTGGAGAGGAGAGAAGTCGCCTCGGTGCAATCTGTCTGCAGGAGCTGGAGAAACACAGTAACTCATCTTTCACTTAACGCCACATCACTTTGTCTCGCTGCTTCACCGTGACTTTTATAAAAGATGTATCTTTAGTCTCTTGGGAGCGTCATTTTCCTTAAAACTATTACTCACTGCTAAGTTATGTGGTGCTCTTTATGTGCAAGGTGTTTGCCAAAGATAAGTCATCGCACGCCCATCGCTCCCTCAGAAAGCTCCAAGCCAGCCCTGATAAATGGTCCATTGTGACTGTGTCATCATTCTCATGCTCTACATGCAAAATACAGCAGTGCATTCAACCAGGTCACTGCCAACCCGTGTAGGATAGGTGTAGGTGTAGGAAGACAGTCCCAGATGGAAAATCTTAAAAAAAAAAACAAACCCTTTTGTCCCAAATAAATGTATGAGACTTTCTTTTGAAAGGTAACATATTCTAGTTCCTGAATATTAATATTTAGCATGTGGCTAAAACAAAACCCAGCTCCAGTCCTAACCCTGGATGGGTTGGTGGTGACACTGACCCAACTGAGGTGCAATTAAAAGATTATTTAACTGTTTCTAAGAACGAGAAAACAGAAAGTGAACAGTCACTTATGCTTCCTTAACTCAACCCATCTGGAGGCATTTAGACAGTAAAACAGTCATGGAAACCTTTTCCACTCCGAGTTCAGCTTTATTTACTCTTCTTATCTGCCCTCTGGAATCAACACAGCCAGGCTCAGAGCTGCACTGTTTATTCAAAGCCGGCAAAGAATAATAGAGCTTCGACCATCAAATCCAGGAGCCTGAAGTCATTTGTGTGTGCACTGGGTGTTTCTAATGGCTTTACAATCCAAAACCACATGCTGGACCTTTGTTCAAACTCTCACCTACTAAATGCAAACTAATTGCTTCTTCTCCCCGGTGGAGCTCCCTAATTCCGCCTCCATTCTTCATCTGCAGCGATTTTCAGATTTCTTTCTTTTTAGGCGTTATTGTGTTTCTGACTGACCTCAGCTGGTGTTGTCCAGTATCCTGTTTTGAAACCAGTTTTTCTCTGTAGTCTACAAAGCCTGGCTTTACTGAAGGCTAGTGCTCTCATGTTAACATTAACACTGGTTGCCTTGATAGCTTGGTGGCTTGTAAGGTAGCTGATGATGCAAATATGCTCATTCAGTGTAGTGACGTGACTCTTACTGTCATAGTCACAGTGAAACAAAGCTTTCAAATAACAACAAATTCATATCAGTATTATTTATTAAATAAGTCATGACAATATATAACAACACAACAATATAAGCTTATATAGGCAGGTTCTTTAACCTCGTAACCTCATAGGCAGGCACAAGATTTATGGTGCTGGAAGCCTTCCAGGTGGTTGGTTGGTCCTGGTCTGCTTATAGTCTGAATTCAACTGACTAAGGTTTTGGTTGCATGTGAGTAATGCAATGATGTGTGCACCGCGTGCAATGAACTTGCGGTCTCGTTGACTTTGAAATGGTTGCTTTAAAGACGGGGACCAGGTCTGCAACCACTTGCAGTCAGCTGCCATCTTCAAAGTGACTTTGATGCATCAAGACAGCAATAAGGCGGAGTCAGTCTGCTATCAGTTTGCAGCAGACATCTTTGGTGACTTTAAAAAGAGAAGAATTAGGTGCACAGTTTGAATTTATTTTGGATTTTCTCTAATCCACACAAGGTCAAAAGTATACATACACCCAGACTAATATTTGGTTATATGTCCCTTAGCAAGTTGCACCTCAAATAGACACTTTTGGTAGCCATCAACAAGCTTTTGGCATAATTCTGGTTGGATATTTGACCACTCTTCTTGGCAGAATTGTTAGAGTTCATTTAAATTGGTTGGTTTGCTGGCACAGGCCCAATATAGTCCACAAATTTTCAACAGGGTTGAGGTTGAGGTTTTGGGAAGACCATTCCAGAAGCTTAATGTTAGCCTGCTTTATCCATTCCAAAACCACTTCTGATGTGTTTGGGGTCATTGTCCTGCTGGAACACCCAACTGTGTCCAAGTTTCCACTGTCGAGCTGTTGATTTGAGGTGAAGTTGAAGAATTTGAAGGTAGTCCTCCTTCTTCATTATTCTAATCATTTTGTGCAATGTATCAGTACCACTGGCAGCAAAACAGCCCCAGAGCATGACACTACCACCGTCATGCACCACAGCAATTTAACTACAAAATACATATTTAACCTTGATTTATATAAGAATATAACCAGAATACAACCAGTTGGCCACCTGCTGAGTCGAGTCCCCTGTTGCAAAGAGTTGTGACACAGATGAGTTGAACTCATTGACTCAGACTGATTGGGAATCTGTCACAGTGATTGTTTGCAGACAAGTTGCCTACCACCAGGCAACCTGTGCAATCGTCTTGCGATCAAAAGTACTGGCGAACAGACCAGGAAGTCTTGAACCAGATATCGATTTTCCAGATATACTGGCTAAGCCAGAACCCCCCAAAAATTTCAGCTGTTGACCTCAGTAGCTAAGCCAGCAGAATAACCAGTAGATTATAGACCAGGTTGTGATGTGACCTGTGCTTAAAAAACAAGAAAGAAATTGAATTGAAATTCCCAGATTGGTAAAGAGCTTTTTAGAATGACTAGCATTGTTAGCATGGTGTGCTGTGTATAACATGGAGTTTAACATGGAGTCTGAGCAGACACTAGCCTCGCATGCTAAAACTAGTGTAGCATTGTGGAAAGGTGTAGCTTGCTTGTAGATGTCACTTCTAATGTGGCTGAAGTCTGCTAAGAGGGCACATTTTGCTTCTAGTTATGTCTAAAACAATGCAGACAGTATGTTTTGAAAGGTTAAATAGTTCTGAGTAATAAAACTGAAATAGTCAGCCTAGGATTTATTTTTATTTTTAGAAGGAAGGCTATGATTATCTCCATCACAGCATCCTCTGTCAGGATCTTTAGTGGTCTACTCAGTCCTAATTACTGAGGTACAGCAGGTCTGATTCAGATATATTTCCATTGTATTGTCACAGATCTTGGGCTTATGTGTTATAATTTGCACCTATTGACATTCCCAGGTGGCGCCAAGCCCATTCAAACCACCTGTCATCTACTTTTTATGCCTATTCAAAGGTTTTTATGGTTTTACCTGTCAAGGCAAAGAAGAGATTTTCACAGATTTTCACTGAAACTTTCCCAGCTCACTGGGGGATCCCTCCTCCGTTGTTCTCCATTATCTAAACTGATGGTTTAGGGTGGTTTACGCTGACACATCTCAGAGATTAGTGATGTTGGGCTGTGTCAGTAAAAAAGATGGTTACCCAGGTTGAAAAGTGACACTGCAGCCTGTGGGTTCCTGTGCCCTCCAGTACAGTCAAGGTATTTTCACCTTTGGTGATTTGTTGATGTTAGAGGGACTGCTCCTCTTTTGTATGGGTCCTTGTGAAGACCCCTGCCTTACTGCTGATGTGCGGACAAGTTAATGGATTTTCCCATGTGTCCTTGAAGGTGCAGGAGGAACACAGATGTGGCAGTCAGCTGGATTTGGTGCACCCAGGCCAAATAATCAGTCCAGCACTCGCTGTGTTTCCCTTTTGTTTGGCTTTTGTTCAGTTAAACTTGACACCTTGCATTTCATTAATCAAACACACTCACATCTACACCAGTGATGCTTCTGACTAACACACTACATACTTGTAACTGCTTCTTCAGTTGTGTTCTGTTGTTCTAATTAACGTCCTGATCACCACCGCTGTATTTGCCTTGGCGTTGACGATGTGGGAGCTCGTCTGGGATTCAGTCAGTGTTGATGCACCGTCGTGTATTAGCTGTGTTTGTGGTCAGGTCAAATAATAACTGACCTGTTAATAGAGGAATCTTGACAGACTCAAACAAACACAGTGATTCTTCTACACTCGAGCACATCTCTCATACTCTGACATACTTTTGTGACAGCAGTTGTATTTTTTTTCGTGAGATCTTGGTCGGCAGGTCTGTTCCAATGTTGTGGTTCAAACTGATAAGGCCGTCAGAGGAAGTCCCGTCCCAGCGTCAGAGGGCCGGAGAGGAAACAGGGGGTCAGCCCGTGGGGTCAGATAAACTACGGTCCTCTGCAGATAACTGGCAAATACTCCCTCTGCTCATCAGGTCCAATCAAAACAGAGAGTCAGACAGAGCAGAGCGCTCAGCAGAGAGGCGGAGAAACAGGAGGAGAAGGAGGCAAGAAAGCTGGAATGAGAGGAGAAAGGAAGAGCAACAAACAGTCACCATCTCAGTTTCATGGGCAAAAATAAATAACAAAAATAAGAATATCACTGACAGCAGACTGAGGTTATCAATTTTTTCCAGCCTGTCTCAAGTCTTGTGAAGAATTTAAGAGCTGGAGGTGAGCCTGTTGGCGCTCAGCACTCTTGTTTGTAAGAAGTCAGTTACCTGTGACTTAGTGCCTCGCTGGTTTGTAGGGCGATACAGTACAATATGTTAAGCAGGAGTTGCATCAGTCAATAAAACATAGAGAGGGAAGATAAGTAAATAAAACTGTATTTTTCAGGGTTTTTTGCTGATTCTGTCAGGCGCTCTGAGTATGGCAGTCTCTGTCCTCTTCGAAGGTCGTGCCTTACGCTGCCCTGCTGGTGTAGCACAGTTTTTAAAGTTGAGGTGTTTAGCTTTATCCACTTTTTTGATTTTCTAACTGCACCTCAGTGGCCTGGAGTTAGAAGAGGAGTACTCTACACTTCAACTCGTACCTCACATAACAGCTTTGTTCAGTGGATTATGGGTCAGATACAAGATGAAAACATCCTGCTGCTCAACAATAAAAAAATCCACCAGAGGTCTTTATTGTGAAGCAGCTGTAAGAAATGCACTGACTGCTAAGTTCTGTTAGCAGTGCTGCTACTTAATATAAAAGCATTAACACAAAAACATATGGACATTTATCCCATATTCAAATTTCCCCCCAAACACTGCAGACTGTGGAACAGACCACTGGGACTGTAGACTGTAAAACACGTCATCCATAAGTTTGTGAAGTCACTTTTTGAAATTTTATTTGAGCTGCCATGTTGGTTTTTGGAGCAAGATGTGATCATATTTAGCTTTGCTAGAAAACTACATCCATAGACTGTAAAGGAGCATCACGCAGACAGATACCTGCTAATTAGTGCTCAGTAACATCCAAATAAAATCCTAGAATTTCACCAAAACTGGAGCTTGACTTCTAAGACAGTCTGTTAGCACCGTGAACCTCACAGCAGCCATATTATTGGTCAGATAATGTCATTAAAAATGCTCCAAAAGGCTCCAACAGCACAAACACGGTCCAGAGGTCCAGTTCAGGGACTCCAGTTAGCTGAGGTGAAGCAGCTACAGCCGCCTGTGTCACCTGTCAAAGAGGCCACGCCCCCAATAATGCAAACTTTAGGCTTTAATACAATTTAAACAGATGAGTTATAAAAACTTTCTCTCTAGAGACCAAAACAGTTTTTGTATCAGGCTGTAAACATGTTTATTTCTGCTGTAAAGTTTTAACATGGGAGTCTATGGGGACTGACTCACTGCTGGAGCCTCTGCTGGACGTTAGAGGAACTGCAGGATTTCAAACTTCCACATTCACTTCTGGAGGTTGCTGCTTGATTTATTCCAGAAAGCAATGAATGAGAGGGATACCACATTTCAGACTCATTATCTTTTCAGTCCTGGCAGTTCCTATTTAGTGAGAATAAAATTAAGAGCAACACAGTACGGACAATAGCTGTAGATCTCTATAAACAGCTGATTGGACCTGTGTCAGAGGTGAGATGATGATGCAGGATATCTTCATCACTGTTGCGCATGTTTCCAGACTGTTAAATCACAATCTTTGTAAACAGTCTTCTATTGGAATAAGAAACAAGGGCAACTGCAGTTAATTACAGTTAAGTTGAGCCTTAATACGATTTAAACAGGTGAGTTATAAAAATGTCACTCACTGCTGAAGCCTCTAGTGGACGTTAGAGGAACTGCAGGTTTTGCTTGAGTGGGTCTGTGTAATGGAGCATGTGGTCTAAGGGTTTGAAAGAAGGCAACTGGACTTCTTTAAGTTGTTTGAAGACGTTTCACCTTTCATCCAAAAGGCTTCGTCAGTTCTAAAACCAAATGGTGGAGAGTCCCAGGTATTTAAA
>VUQS01028231.1:0-10197 GCA_015108495.1 Heterochromis multidens | reverse complement strand
CCACTTCACCTCACTCTAACAGGGGCAATTGCTACTGAACATAGACTGTTTATGCTGCTCCCTGATAAAAGAAAAAATGTTTCTGTTGGTACCTGTTCAGTAACAAAACAAAGAAAACTGATTTATAAATGTTAACTTGCTGTTGCTCAGAAGTTGCCTGTTATAATGTTATGATCGTGGCTCTGGACTCTGAGGCTAACTTGTTTTTCTATAACAAACTAGATAAAACGTTAATGCCCTGTCAGTGGCAAATGGCTTTGGTTTTCTATTTGATTTGGTTACTGCAACAAACACCCAGGACAGGCAGGTTTGCCGGCACGAGTGAAGTTTATTAGCCCTTAGCACTGTTACTGTTACTACTTTTGAATTCATTATTGAATTTTGCGCATAACAATGCGATTAATCGCAGAAAAATCATGCAATTAATCACGATTAAAATTTTTAATCGTTGCCCAGCATTAATAAAAATATAAACAATATATAATCCAAAAACAAAAATGGGTGGAAAATTGATAGTCTACATTTTAAACAATATGATGGAGTTTAGTTTAGCAGATTGAATTTGATGCAAATAGGCTTTGGTACAATTATGTTTCAAGTCATGTTCTGAATAAGAAATGGACTACATTCTTTTTGGACAATTCTTAAAGAGGATTAATTTTGTTGAACTGCTGACAGCTATTTATTGTTTACCCCTTGTTGCAGGCTTAGTGTCATTAATCCAACTTTGGTATTTCAACAATATTAAGTGGCCACTTGTCCTTAGAAATAAAGCGGCAGGCTTCAGTGACTACCTTTGAGTGTAAACAGTCAGGGACCTAAAGTAAGTGTTTTGCAAGCAGCCCCAGTTGCTAATGTTAGTCTTGGATGTTCTGCACTAGACGTTTTCTGCTGTTTTACATCAGAAGGTTTAAGATTTCAGTGTCATATTTCAAAATGCTAGGTATCACTGAGTGTCACATTTCTACTACTGTGGGAACTTTTTTTTTTAATGTGTCTTAGCAGTAGGCTGTTCACACTCATGTGAAACTAACATTAAAAACCAACAAGTCTTCCAATTAAACAATCATAACGGTCATTTGTTCCTTCCCACCTGAAATTACCCAATCAAATAAACATTTCTAATGAGGAGGACTGACTAAATCTTGAAGTAAGAGGCAGGAAGGGTAGAATAGGCAGAAACACTCATTTTTGACCAAGAGACTGAAGTCTGAGTCTCATCTGAGACCACTTTTATGTGTTTTTTAAGTACCTACTCCTGGTTTGGTTACTCCATGTTCACAGTGTTAAATGAAAATGTAGGTTTTCAGGGTGCCAAATTCCACCTCATCTGCAAGTGATGCCACCAAGTTACACTTCTACACCTCCAGCATCTGTGTACTTCTTTACACAGATGCTAGAGTTCACATAACCCTGAAGTGTAGTCACAGGCCGTGCCCAGAAAAAGTTTTCAGATTTCACAGAGAAAAATGATGCAGAAGCTTGACTTATTGTTATCAAGAACTGAGCTGATATTGTTATCACTTAGCCGAGGCATAAGTTACAAACAAGATAATGTGAAACCGGATTACCTAATTTAGTAGAAACCTGCTGGACAGAATGTAATTGGAAAATCTGGCTTTGTAAGACATTGCCTTGTTTATTTATAACTTTTTTCCTTAAGAACTGTGCCTTATTATTTCTACAGGGTCAAATATTGTGACATAGTTGTTTTGCCCGGCCAATTATTAACCCTCAGCCACTCTGAGTATAACATACAAGCTTGACTGACAAACATATATAGAGAAAAACTTGATTGTGCATGAAACCATAACACATTTTGATATGTTTCCCAGCCCAGACAATCCAAATATTTGGACACCCCCAACAAACCCCCCTGCTCCAAAACTCCATGCCAAAACAGTGTAAACAACATGTCATTTTCATGCCTTTTGATCATTGAGCTATTCTGAGCAAACCTCCTGAGGTTTTGCAACTGGGGGTACAAGGTGCAGAGGCGATGCTCTGGTGTAATGACAAGCTGAGGTTCGTTTTTTTATCTCCTTTCTCTCTTTCACTTTTTAGGATTGAGGTTTTGAAAAGGAATAATAAAACAACTGTCAGCTAATTGGCAAGAGGAGCGCACAATGGTGAAAAAAAAAAATAACTACAAAGTGACTCCACGAGGGAAAAGTAGAAAGCTACATAGTAAGCACACACACTCAGATGGGTTTTAAGGGCATTCTCCTGTTGCAGAACAATCCCTAGTTGACTACTTTTATGCTTTCATTGTTAAATTTTTAATATTTTTTCCTTTTGTCTTGACACAGATAAATACAGTGCGTATTAATGCTACAGTAAGTCTCCGTCTGAACCATTTAACTCGGAGCGACAACCTAGACCTGATTCCGACTGTTTTAGAAAGAGGTGGGAGGTGAGGATTATTGCAGTTCCACTCAGATAAACTATAAAACTATAACTATAATAAACAGTCACAGCAAGTTAACAGGAGAATGGAACCCTACTGTCTCAGGGTCCAGTAAAGCAACACGACCAAGTTTTAAATTAAAACTTATATCTACATATATTTTGCAGTAATATCAGTAGTTTGCTTTTCACACATTTGAGTGGCTGCATCATATTCTCTGTCTTTAATATGGTTATCATTGTACTTTAAATGTAAATGATGTTGAATCATTAGTACAAAAGGTATGTTACAAATACATCTTTTCTATTCTAAAAGCAGAGATACTAAACTTTGTGCATACATAAAATGTAAATATTCATATATGCACTGCTCAAAAAAATTAAAGGAATACTTTTTTAATCAGAGTATAGCATCAAGTCAGTTAAACATCTGGGATGTTGATCTGGTCAGTTAAGTGGTGTTAATGAATTATTAACATTATTGTATGGTCTTTACCTTTCAATATAAAGCGCACTGAGGCAACTGTTGTTGGTGCTATTAAAAATTGAATTGAATTGAATTGAAATTAACAAAAGGTGGACTAGAGGGGCAACAATGAGACAGCCCCCAAATAGGAATGGTTTTACAGGTGAAGGCCACTGACATTTTCCCTCCTCATCTTTTCTAACAGTTTTTTCACTAGTTTTGCATTTGGCTAGGGTCAGTGTCACTACTGGTAGCATGAGGCAATACTTGGACCCTACAGAGGTTGCACAGGTAGTCCAACTCCTCCAGGATGGCACATCAAAACGCGCCAGAAGATTTGCTGTGTCTCCCAGCACAGTCTCAAGAGCCTGGAGGAAATTCCAGGAGACAGGCAGTTACTCTAAGAGAGCTGGACAGGGCTATAGAAGGTCCTTAATCCATCAGCAGGACCGGTATCTGCTCCTTTGTGCAAGGAGGAAGAGAATGACCTCCACCAGACCACTGGCGTGAATGTCTTTGACCAAACAATCAGCAACAGACAGGAGCCCAATTGGCATAGAATACCAGAATTGGCAGGTCTACCACTAACCCTGTGTCCAGAGTTCCTCCTGGTAAGCGACAATGCCCGGCCTTATGTGGTGAGAGTATGCAGGCAGTTCCTGGAGGATAAAGGAAATAGTACCACTGATTGGCCCCCACGCTTGCCTGACCTAAATCCAACAGAACACATCTGGGACGTTATATTTTACTCCATTCAACGTCGCCAGGTTGCACCTCAGACTGTCCAGGAGCTCAGTGATGCCCTGGTCCAGATCTGGGAGGAGATCTCTCAGGACACCATCCATCATCTCATTAGGAGCATGCCCTGATGTTGTCAGGCATACATTCAAACTAAGTACTAAGTACCATTTTGAATTGCTGCAATGAAATTCCAGAAAAATGGACTAGCCTGCTGCAGCATTTTTTCACTTTGAATTTCGAGGTGTCTTCGAATTCAGCCCTCTGTAGGTTGATAATTTTCATTTCCATCAAGCAATGTGGCATCCTTTCTTTCTTAACACATTACCCATCCATATCAATATAGATATCCAGCATGATTTTTTTCCCCATTGAGATCTGATGTGTTTTCAAAGTCTTTCTTTAATTTTTTTTTGATCAGTATATTTTAGAAATGGGATGCTAAACTCCAAGATGATGGCCATCATGGCTATTGTGGTATCTAGAGGGGGCTGCTATACCTGGCTGATGAAAAAAAAAAAAATCAAGCCAAAAAACATTTCTCATAACAACTTGGCAGGGGGGGAACACAGAAGCCCAGCTGCAATTTAGTGGACATTCATATATTGCTCTGAAAGACAAATCAAGCCAACATTAAGCAGGGAGGCTGCAGCATGGCAAGCCTGACAGCTGTTTGGTGTGGTGAGTAATATGGAAAACTAAGGTTGTTTTCTCTAAGGCTTAGTTTTCTCTCTTTGGTTTAGGATAATTTTTTCTCAAAACATTTCTTGAAACAACAGCAAGGATTTACTGCATGATATTTTTTAGTTTAAAATCATTCTGCATAAAAGAAAGGACAGTTTATATCTGATTTTATTTATATACTGTACATTTGTAGTCACATATTGGCAAGCAGGCGCATAGAAAAGGCAAGCACACATGCACACACAAATGCAGGTATACTTATTTATGCACAAATGTGCAAACACATAAATCACTGACACATCAACCGCGCGCAAAAAGCTTTTCCACATTGTTCATTTGTTGGGTGACACCAGCCATCACATAGTGGAGGACACATTTGCACTCTTTTACCATGCTAATAATATGCTATCATCAGGCCGAACCACAAATGCACCGCTCATGGCCATAATCTTGTCAGCTGTCTCACACGGTGGATGATGTGCAGACACTCAAAGCCATTTGGCATGTAAGCCTGAGATCCCACAGCCCCAGCTTAATTGGATTTTGAAATGCAGTGTGTGTGCATTCATCTGTGGGTGTATGCGCATATGTAGTGGTATTTTACCACATCTGAGTGTTTTCATATGTGTGCATCTGCACTCACATCTGACACATAAAATCACTGTCAGGTGAGAATCTTGTAAATTACATCTTTTCAGGAGCAGAGAAAAACAGCCTTGATCTTAAACAGCTTGTGTTTTGAGTTTACCTAATTGGTTTTGAAAGGGTTTCATCAGATCAGGCCATGTGATTCTTTTTCCTCCTAGATTGGTGGAAGAACGAAATCCTGAACTTCAGTAAAAGAAGAAATAATGAGAAAGCATTCTATGACAGCTAAAAACCATGCTATCAAACTGTAACTGTAGTTTATTATAAGTTCTGCATATTCTTTCATCAGTTTAGCCTTTCCTTTCCATCATTAATGACATATACTGTCTACCATGTTCAGTCCATAACAAGTTCTAATGGATCTCTTAATTAAAGTAACTTATTTGCTGTCATTTATTTATTGTTATAGGCAATTTCTTGTTGCTCTCTTTGTTTTTGAAAAACTATAAACAATGACCAAAAGAAAAATCATTGTCATTATCATTTAGCATGTTCTGACTCCAAAACAGGAAAACTGATTCCAATTAAACTTCCATCTTTCTTGTGCATTGTGTTGTGTAAACCACTGTGCATGTATTTGTCTCTTTCCGTCCCAAGACTGTTCAGAGAAAGAGATCTTCAGTGCTCTGAAAAAGTAGGTAAGAATATTGAGTGGTTACTGTTTAAAATGTGACCTTTTTTACCTCATGGTGTTCTGTTAGTAATATTTCTTTCATAATATTTCTTTCATAATAATTCTGAGTAGTGCATCAGCCAATGTCATACCCAGGTCACTCAATATATCTATACAGCTACAGGATGATGTCTTGAGTCAACTTTGAATGTAGTGGATATACTTACTATAGTTGTGATATAATATAAGGGCATTTAAAAAAAAAGTCCTACATTTTATGTGCTATTTCTCTCTCTGTCAGATTTACTTCTAAAGGAAATGGTTTGGTGTGAGAAGGACCCAGGCAGACAGGCAGTGTTGCCAGCAAGTGAATTTTTTTATTTCTACACACAATGGTTTGCACACTTATTGTGAGGCTTTTCAGCCTCCGCTCTCTCTCGCTCAGGACTCCTCTCTCGTCAGGTACCGGCGTCCTGCTTAAATAGGTGAGGCCTGATTAGACGATGGAGATCTGCTGTGTTGACCAGCCTCCCCTGACACTACACCCTGAACCCACTGCTCCACCCCTCCCCTGCAGCTGAGCCACAAACCACAGCCCGCCACATTTGGATAATGTGATTAAAATATATTATTATACCTGGTGGAGGCGCTGCTTGCAACCAGGCAAGGCAAGCAACTGTTTGGGCCCCCAGGCCAGTAGGGGCCCATCCCGAAGGCTGACAAGCTGTAAACTACAGCAGTGGGAATGTGCAAAGTTTGCAACTGACAGCCAGAGAGACCTGAGCTCTCACCAGCCCTACCTGACTCGACTCACTAACGTAGGAAGTGGCATTTATGATTCTGTTTAAACAAACCTAATGACTAACGCCAATCAATGAAACTGAGAAGAAGCTATCTTTCTGGGAGTGAAAAAAGAAAGCAAGACAGTGGTGAGTGGAACAGATAATAATAATTAAATATAATGCTAAATAACTAAATACTGCAAGTCTGTAGCGTAACTCCCACCATTATTTCTTTTGTTTATGTTGACATTAAACATTATTAACTTAGCTAGCAGAGCAGCCTGATGTGTCCATCTCTGCTGGCTGTGACCGAGTCGAGTGCGCGCAGCTGAGAGTCAGGACACCAGCAGTAGACTTGTTAGTGTAGCTAGCAGGCTAACACTTTATAACCAGTCAGCTTGGTCCTGGGCATTGATGCCAAAATAAACATGGTCTGCCACTTCTAGAGTAAATCTTTTGCCTGTTGTTTTGTAGGACACCTGTAATGGAGTGATTTGAATGGTGAAATCGGCAATAATTTTTTGTAGTTAACTGATGAAAGCTCTGTCTGACAGAGGTAAATTTCAAGCTGTGAATGCTAAGTTATGAAATTTAGATGCAAAGAAATTTGCATGTGTACTCTACTAAAGCCGGTACTAAGGTGTATTAGTGTAGATTATTATGCTATATGTGCAGTGTGGTGTGTGTATTTTATTGTATTGTCCATCTTTGCCAATGCCAGTGCCAGCATATAAGTTTAATCCTCTGTACTGGAACTATTACATTGCCTCTATCAGATAAAAAGAAAATAGTAAACACTTTATAGTGAAAGCGATGCCCCCCAAAAATATTCATAAGCTCAATTTGAGGAATTCTAATTCTATAATGTGAAAGCTTTTTAATTTAATGTCAACATGTTACCCTTACAATTATATTATACTATTTACCTTTATTATCTTTTCTCTTACTTAAGTTTCTGAATAAGGTGCCCCTTCCAAATGCTGATAATGCTAATAATAAGTTCAACTTTTAATTGATTATACTGCATGTGCAATGCACTCTAAAGATTGCTTATTACATGATATGCCATGTTCTTTTTTGTCATTTCAGATTAGTAAAAAAAAATCAGTTAAATTGATATTATTTATTCATGTTATTATTTATAACATATTGACAATGAGGAGGGTCCCCAAGTCTTAGCTGTTCTTAGGACTGTACTCTTCTGGACAGAGACCTCTGATGTCCCTGGAATCTGCTGGAGCCACTCTTCCAGTTTGTGGGTTACAGCTCGGAATGCTCCTATTACCACTGGGACCACGTTGGATTTTCCTTCCAGATGTATTTGTCATTGCAGGTGCCTGGGTATCATCTAGTTCAATTACACTGCTCTCTTCTACCAGGGTTGGCTCATTATGTCCATACTGCTCACTATTGTTCCTACTCTGCTGTAGCCTCCGGACCTCCAGCTTCGAAATATAGTAAGACACACATACGATCTTTCTTTTAGTTTTACATATGACCACTAAACCAACAACAAAATGCAAAGTTAAAAATCAGCCCAAAGAGACCTCAGAGCAATTGCCACACACACACACAGACACACACACACACATACACATTGTATATTGTGATGAATAACTCCAGCCACCAAATAATGATTTTTCTTGAAATGTAATGGAGGAATGACTCATAAAACACATAACTAAATGAAGTAATAGAATCTCAAAACTGTACTGAATTACAGTAAATATAAATATATAGAATCTAAGTAAATGCACCCAGGCACTTTGGACCTGTAAAAGCATGAAATCATCTAAATTGAAAGCAGTTGGCACACCAATGGCAATGGGTGTTTTCACTTTCCTATTTCCCACGTGCCTGTGGTCGCTCTTGCATGCATGAAAGTTCATAAACCCTAAAATGAAAGGTATGAGATAGCTGGGTGAAAGATTGCTAGTGTGTGAGATAGAAGTGGACGCTCCACTGCCTTTCAGAGAGACAAGGGAGCCAGCGTCTTGTCTATACTCACCCAAACCACCTTACCTGAGCTCGCTGGAATTCGCTGTCCCTGTTGACTCTAAACAGTAAAGTGTGTAAGTGAAACTATGGAAGGAGCCAAACTGATGACAGGTTTTCAGACTGTGATCATTCATGGTGTGGAGGAAGTGACTCTTTCTCTCGACTATTTGACAGGCAAGATTGAACGGTTTGTGGAAAAACTGTGGAGTCAGAGACAGGAAGCAATACTCCACTTATTAAGGATCAAGAATGCATTTTTAGACTGAGGACTCATATTTCTGCTGACTTTTGCAGACATCAGTAAATGTAAGAGAAAAAGAAGTAGACACGGTAAAGTTTTCAGTCTGCCACATAGAAATAAAGTAGGTGGATGTTCAATAGAATATTCAGAAGGTTGTGGAAAGTGTTGAAGCCGGTACAGCTGTAAAAATTAATTCATCACAAAGATTTTCTCTAATCCAAAGAGAAAAAAGACAGAAATTCCCACAGACCCTTAACCATAAAATGTCATAGAAGTTTTTCACAGCAGCAGAAAGACAAAAGTTTTCGATCTTCAATCTTTTACAGTGAAAAGAAAAGAGGCATACTGGTGAACAGAATAGTTAATAAAACATTTTTTTTAAAAAACCTGGGAGCCAGCAGAGTCAATCTTGAGTAGTAAAAATGAATGCAGCTGAGTAACAAATAATATTTTTAAAGCATTATTAGGAAGCTGACTTCACAATAAGCAACTCCATTTGAGTGAAGACACTGTGCTGCACTGAATTAAGGTTTGATGTTTTGACACACAAAGCTGTGCCAGTCAATAACAAACAATCTGTAAAGGAATGGAAAGCTGAAGATTTCAAATAAAGGATGTTGTTATAGCTTAATTTATATTTTTATCCCTCATCGCTTGAGCATAAAGTTGCTGAAGTTACCAAGAGACTGTGTAAACAGAATAATAAAATGTAAACAGCTTATTGAGATCAGTAGCTATGTTTCATTGTCACTGACTTTGGTAGCTATTATAATTATGACAGGTGGATGTACTTATAGAGCTATACGGAGGTAGTTTGGGATGATGGATGGGTCAGTAAATCTTTGGATCCAAGTATCGTAAATTCTAACATTTTCTGAACACATGCTGATGATAACTTTCTGGTAGGACTGTACCTTTTAAGGTACAGGTAAAGGTACAGGTAAATGTGTGCAAATGGTGCATGCATATGACACCAGAGGCCATGATGTCCAGTCTCTCTTCACCCAAAAGTCATTCTTTTTTTCTAACAATGATTGTCAGTACTTTAAGCTATCTAAACTAAACCAGGCCTTTACTGTACTTGTGTATGATCTCAAAACACCCGTGGAAATAATGGGTCATATGAAAACCCACTTCTCATCAAGAAAAATATCTTCCTGTGCTAGTTTTCCTTCTCACTCAATTTCTGAAACACATACAGTGGGGCAAAAAAGTATTTAGTCAGCCACCAATTGTGCAAGTTCTCCCACTTAAAAAGATGAGAGAGGCCTGTAATTTTCATCATAGGTATACCTCAACTATGAGAGACAAAATGAGAAGAAAAAATCCAGAAAATCACATTGTCTGATTTTTAAAGAATTTATTTGCAAATTATGGTGGAAAATAAGTATTTGGTCACCTACAAACAAGCAAGATTTCTGGCTCCCACAGACCTTTAACTTCTTCTGTAAGAGGCTCCTCTGTCCTCCAGTCGTCACCTGTATTGATGGCACCTGTTTGAACTCGTTATCAGTATAAAAGACACCTGTCCACAACCTCAAACAGTCACACTCCAAACTCCACTATGGCCAAGACCAAAGAGCTGTCAAAGGACACCAGAAACAAAATTGTAGACCTGCAC
>VUQS01028230.1:0-11823 GCA_015108495.1 Heterochromis multidens | reverse complement strand
CAGTAGCTTGTTTAACTGTTAAGACACTGCTTGTACAGCCACTTATTACAGACACTGATACAAGTTAGTTACAGTCAGTTAACATACACAGAAAAATAAAATATTACAAAAATCTTAACTCAAATTATATTTCATTATTACTGATTCTGTTATCTAATCATTTGAAAACAGTTAGCTAACCGAAGCCTTACGTTTGCGTTTTGTAACAAGCTCATAAATAACCAGGCTATTTCAGTTTAAAATTTTTATTTACCTTCAAAGTGTAGAACTCTAGACTGCAGTAAAGTTTCCAAAGCGAGAGAAAAAAATGGAGGACGGTGCAGTCATTTTCCCTCCAGAATGCCTTCCCAGGGGGCGGAGCTTCAGGCTAAAACATGACTACTTTGTTTTATTCCAACATGATTCATTCTAATAGATTGAATATCCTCAAAGAATACGTGAAAAGTACTAGAGTAAGTTATGTTTGCACAAGAAACATAAATTAGTCATGTACGATATACATGAAGTAAATGTGCAAATTCAACAACCCCCCCAATTCCCTTTTATTCAGTGAAGAGTTACTGTGCTTAAGTACAGAGGTTTTGATGTACAGAGCTCAAGAGCTCATTCAGATGACATGAATTCATATTTAGAAAATACGAAATGTAAAACTCTCCTCAGTGCCTATGCTATTGAATCTGCTGCACAAAGCTCAGGCCTCAGCTAAATCATCAGAATCAGAATACTTTATTAATCCCAGAGGAAATTGTGTGGTCACAGTTGCTCCAGGACAGTAAGAAAAGTAATTAACAAGTTAAAATACCAATAATAAATCTACCTATAGAAGAAAACAATGCTGCAGTGCCAGTGGAAACACATCACAAAGAAATTGGTTTATAATAAGTTGGACCAAAAGCTCATGCTATGAATGTCAAACAAGGTATGCTTCAAGGATTTCAGCCAATGTTTCATACCATACATCATAAGCAGGAGTTCACTATGCATTTAATACAGGATCCCATTCAGCATGCTGATGCAGTGCAACCAAATTTTGATCAAGGAAGTTTCCTTGACCTCATGAAATGCCAAAATGACATTACAGATCTACAGCAACAGTCTTTATTATTGTTGCCCCCAAGAGACATACCAGTCTTTGATGGGGACTCTCTTAAGTACAGCACATTCATCAATTCAATTCAATTCAATTTTATTTATATAGCGCCAAATCACAACAAAAGTCGGCTCAAGGCGCTTTATATCGTAAGGTAAAAACCCTACAATAATACAGAGAAAAACCCCAACAATTAAACAACCCCCTATGAGCAAGCACTTGGCAACAGTGGGAAGGAAAAACTCCCTTTTAACAGGAAGAAACCTCTGGCGGAACCAGGCTCAGGGAGGGGCAGCCATCCGCCGCGACCATTTGGGGGTGAGGGGAGAACATCAAAACATTTGTGCATAGTGTTGAAGGAAAGGCTGCACGTAGTGTGCATTGTTTATATATCTTGGAGCAGTACACCTGAGGACAACCTAAAGAACTGGTCAAGAGCTGTCAATACATGCCACCTGATACAGTGCATCCAGTAAGTATTCACAGCGCTTATTTCAAAATGGATTAAATTCATTTTTCACAAAATTCTACACAAAATACCCCATAATGACAAAGTGAAAAAAGTTTTCTTGAAATTTTTGCTAATTTATTAAAAATAAAAAATATAACACATACATAAGTATTCACAGCGTTTCCCATGACACTCAAAATTGAGCTCAGGTGCATCCTGTTTCCTCTGACATTCTGTCAGATGTTTCTACAACTTGATTGGAGTCCACCTGTGACAAATTCAATTGATTGGACATGATTTGGAAAGACGTACACCTGTCTATATAAGGTCCCATAGTTGCATTTCAGAGCGGAAACCGAGCCATGAAGTCCAGGAATTGTTTGCAGACCTCAGACAGGATTGTATCGATGCACAGATCTGGGGAAGGGTACAGACAAATTTCTGCACCATTGAAGGTCCCAATGAGCACAGTGGAAGAAGTTTGGAACCACTAGGACTCTTCTTAGAGCTGGCCGCCTGGCCAATCTGAGCGATCAGGGTAGAAGTGCCTTAGTCAGGGAGGTGACCAAGAACCCGATGGTCACTCTGACAGAGCTTCAGCATTGCTCTGTGAAGAGAGAACCTTCCAGAAGGACAACTATTTCTGCAGAACTCCACCAATCAAGCCTATATGGTAGAGTGGCCAGATGGAAGCCACTCCTCAGTAAAAGGCACATGACAGCCTGCCTGGAGTTTGTCAAAAGGCACCTGAAGGACTCTCAGACCATGAGAATTCTCTGGTCTGATGAAACAAAGATTGAAGTCTTTGGCCTGAATGCCAAGCATCATGTCTGGAGGAAACCAGGCACCACAAATGGTGACCTGACACAACATCTTACTGAGTACAGAATGGCTGTCCATTTGTTTAGTGTAATATCATCACCCAGCTGTGTTAGTTTTGCCCTACAAAGAACTGCTGTTTCCAGCACAAGTAATTGATACCATCAGGCACAAATTTTATGTGGATGATTGCTTAAAGTCCATGCCATCAGAGGCAGAAGCCCTTGCCTTGGTGAAAAAGCTGATAGCTGTATGCCAGTTAAGAGGGTTTTAACTTTAGATATGGATTAGCAATAGCAGGTCAGTGCTTGAATCCACTGATGTGGACAAAAGAGCCAAGGAAGTGAAAGGGCTGGATCTTGACAGAGACAGCCTCCCTGTTGAGAGAACCCTGGGACTGCAGTGGTTTGTGGAAATGGACAGCTTCAGGTTTGAGATGGCAGTCCAGGAGAGACCTTTCACAAGACCAGGTATCTTGTCAGTCATAAGCCCTGTGTACGACCCCATTGGATTCTTAGCACCCTTTGTTTTACCAGCCAGGTTGATGCTGCAAAACCTGTGTAGGCTGAATTACAGTTTGATGATAACATTCGTCAAGTCTACCAGCTGCAGCCTTAGAAGACTTAAAGAAGAGTTAAACCTCAGCACATTCAGTGTGGCAAGATATTCTAAATCCAAAGACTTTGGACAGCCTATAAGTGCCAGATTACATAATTTCTCTGATGCTTGTGAAGATGGTTATGGCACAGTTTTATACCTGAGGCTACAAAATGACAACAGGAAGATCGTTTATCTTAGGGAAGGCATGAGTTGCTCCATTAAAAGTGGCAATTAAAAGTGGGTGCTTGTGAGTAGCACATGGAGTAGTCGTATTTTTTATTTTTTTGTGGCCCCACTAGCCATGCATTAAACTCATTTGACCGGCTTGTTTTTTTTTTTGTCCCTCCTTATGCTGAGACCCCTTCAAGTCTGTTCGGTCTTCCCTGGATGCTTCATGTCAAAGAGATTCTACTGCTTCTCCTAGCAAAAGTAGCTAAAGCAATGGGGCCTCTTTTGACCAAGATGTGGGTATGGAGGATTTGCCACTAATCTAGGAGAAAGTTACAGATAAAATTCTTAGTCATGTTAATGGCAGATTCGACAAGCTTGAAGTCAGTTGAGAACTCTCTGAAGGAAATTTTGGAGAAAGTGGAAACCATTGAAGAATAACTGACCGAATAGGTTAGTTGTGTTAGCACTCTAGAGTCGGCTATTAGCAGACTAAAGAAAAATAATGACAAGCTCAAGCCAGAGTGAGAAGAGGGAAACAAACCAGTTGAGTTTGTCGAGGCCCTGATCCCAAAACTTCTTGGAGAGGATAACTTCCTTCCAAGTTGATTATAGACCAAGCCTGAAACCTCTACCCCTGGATAGGGAAAGACCCTGGGCCATCACTGCTCGGGTTCCTTTCTACCGTGAGAAGCAGTTGAGATGTCTTGATGCATGCTCAATAATCCAGATAAGGAAATCCCAGAAAGTTGATTCTGTTCATCTGGACGTAGCGTTTTCAGTGGGAGAAACGTTTCGTCACTTATCCAAGTGACTTCTTCAGTCACAGCTGACTGCAGGTTTCCCCAACCTTATAAACAGTACATTTGCATAATGCCCGAAACTGGCACCATTGACTAACAATGGGCCATGAGGTCAGTTTCATGATCATTAATATGCAAATTGTCATGACCATTGATCAATGGCCATGAGTCCCATTCACAGAGAGTTGGGGAATGGCTGCAATCACAGCATTGTAAGATGGTGACAGATGTACCCTCCTCCTCGGTTCAGAGATGGTCTTTCCCTTTTCACGTAAATGGCCTCCTTGACTCCCCGTTCAAACCAGGTTTCCTCCCTGTCCAGGATGTGTACATCCTCATCATTGAAAGAGTGGCCACTGGCCTGTAGGTGTGAATAGACTGCGGAGTCCTGGCCTGAAGAGGTAGTTCTTCTGTGTTGTACCATCCACTTAGCCTGAGGTTGTTTGGTTTCCCCAATGGATAAGTCACGGCAATCCTCCTGGCACTTAACAGCGTACACTATATTACTCTGTTTGTGCCGGGGGACGCGATCTTTGGGTGGACCAATTTTTGGCGTAGCGTGTTTTGGGGTTTGAAAGCCACAAAGACGTGGTGTTTTGAGAAACACCATGTCTCCTGGATCATCTGGAGCCTTCATTAGGTGCCTTTCCAGCTTTGACAAATGTCCAGCTGGGATAAACACATTTACTCAGGGCCTTTTTGATATGATGATGATCTGCTTCCCTGGCCGCTGTGTCTGTGCGGATGGTGTTCAGTCTGTGTTGTAGCATCCTGATGACACCCAATTTGTGCTCTAGTGGATGATGAGAGTCAAACCTTAAATATTGATCTGTATGCATTGGTTTATGGTACACATTGACTTTCAAATGTCCCCCATTACTGATGGAAATCTCACAATCTAAGAAGGCTAGCCTGTTGTTTTCATATCCTCCCTAGTGAACTTGATGTGTTTGTCCACCGAGTTAATGTGATCAGTGAATTGTGGTACATCCTGAGATTTGATTTTTACCACATACCTAAACTAATGACTCAGTGGTGTTCCAGAAAAGGATAACAAAGCCCTCTTTTCCACTTTTTCTATATACAGATTGGTCACAATGGGTGAAACTGGGGATCCCATGGCGCACCCATGTTTCTGCCTGTAGTACTGGCCCTTGTATGTGAAATACATGGACTAAAGACACAGTTCCAGGAGCAGACACACTTGATCGGTGTTGAGAATGGTCCTGTTGCTGAGGTTGGGGTCATCCCATAATCTCTTACAAACTACCTCCACTGCTTCAGTAACTGGAACACAAGTGAAGAGAGAGGTAACATCATACGAGACCATTGTTTCAGCTGCCTCCATAATGACATCTCTCACCTTCTCAACGAAATCCAAAGTTTTCTGGATGTGGTGTTTTGAGCTGCCTACCAATGGGTTGAGGACCGAAGCCAGAAACTTTGAGATGTTGTGTATAACAGAGTTGATCATACAGACAATTGGTCTTAAAGGTACACCCTGTTTATATATCTTCGGTAGACCATACAGACCTGGGTATAACTTGTGGTATGAGGTCCGGTCAGTAGTGTTGTCCTGCTCTAACTGCTTCAGACAATCTATCACCCTCTTCCTGTAACCACTACCTGGATCTCATTTCAGGGGCTCATAAGTGTTTTTTACACTGAGCAGTGACAACATTTTCATGATAGTCTGTCTGGTTTAGCAAAACTGTGCACCTACCCTTGTCTTCTTCTCCTCCATGCTGATGTTGGATGCTGAGGGATTTGCATTGCTGAGACAGGCCAAAACCTTTGTCCGCAGTTGCTCTGCTTCCACATTTGTAATGTTGTTGTTTCGGGCTTCTGATTCTGTGGCTGTGATCAGTTCCACTAGCGGGATTTGTCTCGGTGTCACAGCAAAGTTCAGCCCCTTTGCAAGGATGTTTTTCTCTGCTTGTGTGAGTTGTCTGTTAGATTTTTCACCCACTTGTCCACATTCTCAGAGTAAGTGTGGCATCCTTCTCTCTGCTGGTTGTTAAAGACACTCTCCATAGTATGCCAATGTTTCTATTGCACAACAAGACAGTCTCGGTTCAGTTTCAGTGAATGGGACTCATGGCCATTGATCAATGGTCATGACAATTTGCATATTAATGATCATGAAACTGACCTCATGGCCCGTTATTAGTCAGTGGTGCTAGTTTTGGGCATTATGCAAATGTACTGTTTATAAGGGTGGGGAAACCTGTAGTCAGCTGAGACTGAAGAAGTCACTTGGATACGTAACGAAACGCTTCTTCCACTGAAAACACTACGTCCAGATGAACAGAATCAACTTTCTGGAAGCAGTTGATACTGTGACTCCAGAGGGCTCAACAACTCGTCTACAAAGGCAACAAGGTCCTCATATTCCCTGATTATACTTCAGAGGTGATGCCGGATCTGGCTGCTGATCTGGGGCCAGGCTGACTGCATTCTGAGGTCGCTGCTGGCCATGGGGGGCATTCGTTCGTCTGCACTCCGAAGGGTGGGATGGATGCGAATGGATCCCTTCATTTATATGCGACACAAACACACAACAATGGAGGACATCGAGGCGATCGCGGCTCAGTCTTTTTGTCAGACTCAGGGTAAAAGAAGAGAGCCAGAGAAGGCTGCGGGAGGCGAGATGAAACACTGTGTTGTTTGTGTGTAGCCATTTCACTTGTTGCCGGGTTTCAAAAGTGGCGGGTTTGAATTGTGAAGGAGTTGCTATAATGACTCATCCAGTGACGTCCCTCCCTGGCCAATCAGTGACATGCAGTCCATTGACGTCACATTTTGGGATCCCCTCGGATTGCTTGGAACACCAGCCAAGCAGGTACTAAAAACCTACCACCTAATGGAAAACCCCTCAAACCATGTCGAGTCGAGTCGAGTCGAACCGAGTAGGTACTAGTGGAAAAGGGCTATTTGGGACATTGTTATTGAGGGTGGGGTGTTCCCTTCCTTTCCGCTCCCCACTGGTTGCTACCCTCAACCTGATAGGTTCATGGTGGAGTCCTTCCGGGACGTGAACTCTCTCTGGTTAATAATTCTGTGGTCTGAAATTCCTGTGGTCTAAATGCCCCACCTCAAGCCTGAAAACACTGAAAACCACTCAACCCAGCAAGTCAGCAACATTTGCATTCTTTTCTTCCCTTTTCTAATACCTCTGAACTTTTAACCTAGGCAACCCATGACCCCAGGGTGCACAAACATCACCAAGTAAAGAATCTGAAAATGAGAAAATCCTTTGCGCCTGATTCCTTCATTATTTTCAAGGACGCTAACCTGACATTTGGCCTCCCCAGCTAGCACTCCCAACACAATAACAACCTTCCTAGCTTCAGGTAACTCTTGTGATCCTAGCAACCCCTGCATCTTGCTCCTTCCAGTCCTGATATTTTAGATCATCAGGGCCCTTAAATTTCGGCAGTCACGGGGCGCTGGGATACACAGGCATCATCATCTTCACTAGCCTCGTTGGCTACCACCACCGCTCTCAAACCTGTCCTGCAGACAATGCCAAGACTCATGAACCGGGGGTTGGAAGGCAAAAACCCTTCTGACCGGGTAGAAAGCAGTGTGTGGCCAGCCAAGGAAGCAGCAAAGACTACTTTTAAAATGTTAAAAAAATTAATTTATTTACAATAAAAAAATATAAAAGCAATAAAACCCAAACAGTCCTGGCCAGGGGCAAGATAAAAAGAAATAAGAACACAAATAAAAATAATATCTAAAAAATCAGCGGTGGGTCAACAACTACAAAAATAAGCCCCACACGCTGACCATCCATAAAAACACTAATAGTCCGATAAAGTCGGTTAAAAAAAGAAAAGCACAGGAGCGGGAGAATTTCCACACACGCAGTGGCCTCTTCAGTTTATAGCTTCTGATGACGATCCACTAAGTGGAGGAAAACAACAGCAGTCACTTGTCCCAACACGCATTGACTTAGTCTAAAAATATCATGCTGAGTTGGAACTCAACAAAGGTGGGCAGAGGTCTAAACTCTGCCCACCGCTGTTCTTCTCCTGCTAGCAACTGTTCAGCTCTAGTTCCTCCAGCAGAGGCTGGGACTTTCCTTCACTTGTCCACGTCTGCTCCCCGTTGGTGTCCCTCTGCTCAACTCGCGTTGGTCTGGCGTGATCACCCCAATTCCTGCCATCTGTGTTTGTTTCTTTTTTTTCTGTGCTAAGCCGCGACCTCCTGATTCCTCTGCCAGACCCTTTTATTGGTCCTTGGGGCGAGAAGGCTCAACCTGATAGGTTCATGGTGGAGTCCTTCTGGAATGTGAACTCTCGCAGGTGAAAATAATTTTGATAGTAAGGGTGGGGTGTCTCCAGGAAACAAACCAAAAACACAGATCTCACAACAAAAACGTGCAACAAAACTCATAACCACAAAGGATCAAAAACATAACTACAAAAAAATCAAAAACACATCCAAAAAGCGCTTTGAGTACTCCGGGAGAGTAGAAAAGCGCTATATAAGAAATCAGTCCATTTACCATTTACCAAAAAGCAAAAATAAAACAAACCACCCTTCCCCAGGATGACACACACCCACAGCAAAATCATATGTTTGATCATATGTTTGCTTGTGTACCTACCTCTGTTTTGTCTTTCAGGTGCTGTTTGTTTTTTAAGTGTGTTTTGTTACAGATGCAGCTGTTGGAGACCCAGAGTTGCTGTTGTTACTTCTGCCGCCACCCCCACCCCTCATCCCCCACCTTCATTGGATACTAGTTCTTGTATCCGTGCACTACGCAGATTTATTACTAGAAGAGGCCAAGTGTTCCATGTCAGGTCAGACAATGGAACAAACTTTGTGGGAGCAGAACGTGAGTTAAGAGATGCTCTATCGGTCTTGAACCACAAAAGGACTCAAAACACACTACTTCAGTTTGGAGTGAAATGGAGTTTTAATACTCCTGCTGCATGACATCATGGTGGTACATGGGAAAGGCTCATTCCCATGGTCAGGAAGGTACTGAACTCTATACTTCATCAGTAAAGGGTGGATGATTAAGGATTACAAACTTTTTTTCCTATTACAAAATCTCAGATGATCCTAATGATCTTGAACCCTTGACAAACCAGCTTTACCACCTGAACTTTTTCAGAAAGGTGATTTGTACATTAAACGACATGGGAGGCAAGTTCAATTCTTCATGGATCTCTTCTGGCCAGTGCCAGATTAAAGATTATGGATTAAAGAATATGTACCATTGTTGCAGGAATGACAACAGTGGTCAAAGGACAAGAGAAGTTTTGTTGCAGGAGATATTGTCATTGTGACCGACTGCACTGCCCTTCGTGGATCCTGGTTGCTGGGGAAGATACTGCAGACCTTCCCTGACGCAAAAAGACTGGTGTGGTCTGTTAAATTTCAGACCTAATGTATCATACTGGAACGACCGGTCTTAAAGATCTGTCTTCTGCTGGAAGCTGTGTGAACAAAGACTGATTGGAACTCGGATTTCTATGTAGGTTACTGATTGTATGGGCATTATGGACTGAAAACAAAAAATACACATTATAGACTTGGAATTGGCTCCATTGTTTATAGAATATTAAATTATGTTATTTTACACTAACAATTAGGGCTGGTATGTTTTTGCCAATAAGCACTGAAAACCTGTATAACTGACTAACAGACTAAACAGGTTAAACTTTTGAATTAACTTCAAAGCTAAAAAAGTTCTTGTTAGCTAGTTTTGTAAGAAAAAACAAAGCACCAAATGGATCATTCTAAAGTTAGCAGTGGGAAGAGAAAAGACAAAGCACTGGCCATGCAAAACAAGCTCCTTATAAAAGAACATTCCTACTCCGAGGTGAGCACCAGTGAGCTTTGCTGCAGAAAGTGTGGAAGAGATGGAAAAAGTGGTTCTGCAACCTTTGCCTGACTCTCAATTAAATAGCCTGGTGGCCAAAGAGAGAAACACCAATGACTTATCTCTACAAGAGCTACAGACTAATATAATTAGTGCTCTCACAATCAAGATAAATAAAAGAGCAGACAAGCTGAAAAAGTTAGAAAGCATGATAAATGAGAATGCCAACACCATCCAGGAGTTTAAAAGCTCACTTGAATTTGTACATGAAGAAATGAGTGACTTAAAAAAAACAAGCTCTTAGAAAAAATTGAAAAGCAACAAAATGCCACTGAACTGTTATAGTTTTTGTTTATTGTTAATCCTGAGTTTCTGTTTTCATGCCCTCCTGTGTTCCCTGTTTCTTGTTAAGTCCCCGTCATTGTATTAGATATTCCCTGTTTAGTTACTTCCTGTTTTATTTTACTAGTCTCTTGTCTCATCTGTGGTGTATTTAGTTTTGTTTTCCCCGATTAGGTTCAGTGTTCCCTGGTGTTTTCCATCTCCCTAATTACCCCATGTGTGTATTTAAACCCTCAGTTTTCCTGAATTCCTTGTCGCGTCATACTGTCAGAGCCTGCTTAAGGCTGTGTAAAGTTTGGGACTCAAAAGCAGATGCAGACGCAAACAGTGTGATTGAAGCCAAGACTTTATTTAACACAAACCGGACAATGGGCCGTCACTGGAAGTGGTCGTCACTAGAGACAGGTAAACTGTAAAAAAGGAGAGTCGTATTAGCTTAGGGTATCCATGAGTGGGCCAACTTGTTAAGCGTGCATGTGAGTGGGAGTGGAGTGGCACCTTACTTGGGTTTGAGAGGCTAAGAGTCTGAAGGGGAGGCGATCTGGTGAGTGTCCGAGGGTAGGGGCTGTTCCACGGCAGAGGAATCCAATCCTGTCCTTTCCTGAGTCCTGACAGGGAAAGGCTGCAGGAGGGCAGGCAGGTGAGTTCCCGTAGGTGAATCCAACCTGAGTGGAAACGGTGGCAGAAGTCGGACCAACGTCGAGAGTCCCGGTGAGCAGGCAGATAGGAGGTGAGTGCTGGGCTGGGACCAAGGCGAGCTAGGAATCAGGATACAGCAGAATTAGCATGAGCTATTGTAACCAGCATGCAATGCAGTGACTAATTCTGTGCTACTAATAACTACAAAATGATAAAAGATGGCCAGATTCAGAAGACTTTAGGAACAACAGGAGCCAAGAAGATGGGGAACCACAATGAAGGCACAACCACAGAAATGTTATGGTTGTATTAAAATATTGTGCATAGAATTACAACCGACAAACAATAACCAAAAATAAAGTGTGCGCACAGATACCAAAAAATAAAATAAAATCAGACCCGGGTCTTTTAATAGCAGTGTTATCCAGTTCAGGCCACTGAGTGATCTGAGCAGTTTATTGGTGTGAACTCAGTCCACTGGTCGGTGTACTGTTACGCAGTTTGTCCTACCGCAATTTAGGAAATCAAACTGCAAGGTTCAGTTCCATATGAGCTGTGGCTCGCCATCCATTGCAATGAAAGATCATCATTCTTCTCTGGATTTCCAGAAGATCTGTGGAAACTCAAAGTTCTCTGTCGACTCTCAGCTTCTCTGATCTCCAACTCAAACAAAAAACCTGACCTAAGAGCAAGGTCAGAGTTACTTCACATTTATGCTAACATTTATCCATAAACATTTCTGCTTAAGGAACAAGCAGGAATAAAATTAGTTTTAACTTCATCCCCAAATCGGTTCTGGGTTCCATTCTCAATTCAAGTTCTGTTTCTAATGTGTTGTACAACTATAAAAATCTAATATTTATAGAGTATCGTGATCTCATCATAAAACTAAATTAATTTGTTCCAGAGATCTAATCCATACTGCTCCTTTAAGGCAGCAGACTTAGTATATCCCATTCATTGTACAGCTAATAACAGCAGTGGTGAACAAAACAGTACTTCTAAACATCTCACTGCAAAACAGGTATGTATGCTAATTTTCTTTAACTCACAACAGCTACTCTGTTTCCAA
>VUQS01028229.1:0-14047 GCA_015108495.1 Heterochromis multidens | reverse complement strand
GCATTATTTTTATCTGTTAGAAAGAAACAATCTATTTTAACAGATGATTCAGAAGCATTGCCATTCTTCAGCTAGAATTGAGTTAGTTTAGCATTAGGCCTCCTTTTAATTGTTACTGTGTTGAGGCTGATAAAATTCTTAAAAATAAACAAAAAAACCCCCCAAAACTTTTCAAGCCTTTGTGTTTCATGTTAATAACCAACATGTTTTCCTCACCATCTTTTTGGTTGTAGATGATGTTCTTTGTCAGGAGGTCATTGTGGCAGAGGACAGTTGGCGAGTCAATCTGAGAGAGGTGTCTCTTTAGTGACTCCATTTCCAGTGATAAAGTCTCAAAGCTGGGCACCTCTACTAGATCTGCAGAACTGCAAGAAGTTGAATCGCTGAAATTAGTTTTTTATGATGCAAAGGGCAAAATTGTCACTCCATGTTTCATGAACAAGGGATGTCTTTAACTCACAGCTGCACTGGGCAACCCCAAAGTCATTAAAGGTTATCTGATGCTTTGCACCAAAGGCTGCAAAAAGAGCTTCAGCATTTAGTTTGAATCACTGAAGCTGAAAAATACATTGACTTCCATTTAGAAATACAGTCCGCCTAATTGGGGCAACTGACCATTTATTTGTACCATTTATCCTCATCTCTTATTATTTTTGTGATTTTTCAGTATAAGGTTGTCATTATTCATCAGATGTAAGGTTTGGTAAAGATGCTTATAGTTGACAATAACACACTTGTATTTAGCTCAGTTCAGTACATGTCCTTGTACATTCTGCCATTGGGATAGTCTAGCATGGGAGGAGTCTTTTTTTTTCTTGAAAAATGCAAGTGTGTAAAACACAGAGAAAAGACATGCTTAACTATTATATAAGACTTTTTAAGTACTTTGTCTGCCTTTATAAAGTGGTACTGTTATCCATTTTTTGTCAAAGCTCAATCACTGGCTCCCTAGTGTAATGGTTTGCATGTTTGCTTAACAAGCAAAAGATCCCCAGTTCAATTCTGGGAGCAGACACCAATCCCCTTGGGGTTGCATCAGGAAGAGCATCTAGTTTTTAAAAAAAAAATTATCTGCCATATCAAACATGTGGTACTACCTATGGTGGTGACTGCTTGTAAATAATGGAGCAGCCAAAGCTAGAGTCTTCTTGCTGAGGCTCAATCAAACCCACAATTTCGTCTTACACACGGTAACTTGCCTTTTTACCTTACCTGTTTACCCTGAAAGAATCTTATTTTCTGAATTTCAGCAGAGTGTCATCTACTGTACTTTAAATGTTTCAGAAGCTCAATCTGGATTTTAATTTTAAAAGTTGTCTGTGGAGATTGGTGTGGTGGTTAGCAGTGTCACCTCACAGCAAGAAGGTCCTGGGCTTAAATCCTGTCTGGGGCCTTACTGTGTGGAGTTTGCATGTTCTTCCTGTGTCTATGTGGGTTCACTCTGGCTTCCTTCCACAGTCCAAAAGAGAATGCAAGGTGTTAGGTTATGAATAGGAGTGTAAATGGTTGTCTGTCTCTATGTGTTAGCCCTTGCGACCTGTCCAAGGTGTACACCCTGCCTCTTGTCCCATGACAGTTAGGATAGGCTCCTGTGATAGTGGAAGAAAAGAGTCTTTTGCTACACTTGGTAAGAGGAGTAAGAGAGTTTGTGACAAGAAAGTAGAACTTTGTCATGAACTCTACACATTTTCTTCCAGGAAGAACATGTTTGTAAACTGACACAGTTCAGCAAGCCTCACTGAGAGGTTACATGCCTTGTTTTCACTCTCTTGATTACTCAATCTATCAAAGAAGGCACTAATGTCCTTGGACGTCACTGCAAAATGCACCTGGAAGAAATGCTGTGCAAGCATCTCTCTTCTAATTAATTTTTGTGTTTCCTTTTCAGTCCCAACGACTGCTACGGCAAGAGGGTACTTTAAACAGTGTAATTTAAACACTACCTATTTATTCGAAAAGGGAACAAACAGATGCTCCGGTATTATACACACTTGGAGACATAATTTAGTGAGGCCTGTAAGGAACGCACAATAAAAGCAAAAGAAGATGAGCTTTGTTTATAGTCGTGGCACAGAGGCTCTGCTGTCTACATGTCCTCAACAACACAACAAGTCAGTTTGTATGTTATCATCCTCTGCTCTATTCAGACAGTCTCCCTTCCCTGTGGGATAGATAGATTGAGGACAGATTGATTGAATAAAAAGAAGTTGAGATCTAAACTAAAATGTGTGTACTTGCAAGCAAGTATGGTACATGCAGTATTTTAAAATACCAGTTTCGTGGTTACAAGCTCTTTAATAAAATAACTCAAAAAAGATTTATCTTACTTTTATTCTCAAGTGACATTGTACAAATGCTGTACATTTTATTTCCAAATTGCCTTTTTAAAAGATATAGGCCCAGAATAGATTGCTTGATTCACATCTACTTGCCTGTGACAGCTTTATTTAAAAGCGACCCCCTCTGACATGCATAATTTATCTATCTCCTCTCTAATATGAAATAAAACATGCAGTTGAATGGTGAATCACCCTGATTCCTTTTCAACCAATCTATTCCTTTAACCTAACAAACTGACTTTCTCATAGGAACCCACGATTACTTGAAATCAAAAGCTAAATGAAAGACTTACATTGACTTTAAATGGAAACCTGTCGTCTTGCCATCAGATCTTTTCCTCTCTCTTTTCTGTCCTTTTCATGAAAAACAGTGCGTCAAGTACATTCGCCTCCTGCTCCCTGTCAAGTCTCTGTAAGGTAATTAGTGGAATTTCCTCCTCTGGCGCTTCATTATCAATGTGCCTTATTTACATATGATTTCAAACACCAGCCGAGCACTGCAGATTTTTTTCCCCTTTTTTTTTCTCTTTTTCTTTTTTGCAGTTTTATGCAATTTGTACGAGTGCAAATGGGAGACGTAGCAGGGGGGCTTTGGAAGAAAAAGAGGTTGCACTCTTGCTTTCCATTGCTTTTCTTTCTTTTCTCTCCCAACTCTGACTTCTCCTGTGCTCTCTCTCTCTGAACCTTGCAGCTGCTGCAGCCTTTTACTCTCCCCCTTCCCTCATCTCTTTCTCTTCTCCTTCTGTCTCTCTCTCTCTCTGCACAGCGGGTGGCTTGAGAGCTGAAGACCTCCTCTGCAGGTGCAGCCTCTTCCTGCTCTCTCTCTGCCTTTCTCTTACCATTTCCTCTGAATATCACATTCATATCAGCACTCATACATTCTCAAGCACAAAAGTTTCTCTGATGCTTGTTTAAAATCTTTTTTTTTCTTTTTTGCTCTTTTCTTTTTCTGCCTCTGTGCTGTTTTGCATGTAGTTGCACACTCAAGAGACCAGTTAATATGCAAACAGACAGACAAACACAAAATACTAGTTAAGATTAAAATAACCCAATTTCTAATTTCTTGTATTTGAAACCTCAGATTCAGTTGTAGTGTTCCTTCCATTATTTTCTGATAGTTTTCCCACACTGTTATGATACATATCCTAAATACTGATCATTTCCAGGTAATTTTGAGTTGCTCTGTATCTACTTGAGCATGAGCAGCACTGGACTGTCAAGTCACAAAAATGTCTCACAATATAGCACCATCTATTGGGGCTTGAAATGTGGTGCACTCTCCTATTGTTTGTTACAGTATGATCCTTATTCAGACATACATTCAATGCTTTTAGTGTCACATTGTGGGTAAAACTAAAAAGCTCTTAAAGTTCTCTCTAAAACTGAAGCTTAACAGGATTTACATGCAACATTAACAAAAGTTAACTTTGAAAATGTTTTTGGTAAATAAAGTAAAAATCCTGTAATCCGATAAGGAACAGTGAGTCCCAAATAGTAGGTTATTACTCTTCTGGCGCCTCTCTCTTCAGTGGCAGTGTATCCATTCATGCATAATTTGGTGTCTTGTGTTAACACGTTGCATGTTCTTTATCTTTACAGTTGCTGATAAAATAAATTAATTAATTTCAGCTTGCCAAGGGTAGTTTAAAGTTCTTTTGATGCATTATAATCTAGGTGGTCATATTGGCTAGAAGTGAAAATATTGTGTTATACCAAAAACCAAAAAACAATTATATTGTTTAATTACGCAGATTTTCTCTTAGATCTTTATGAGAACTTTGTTTTTATAAATCCTAGATGCTAAAATTACTCCTCATCATAAAAGACCCTCTGCTTCAATCGATGACTCATTTACTGCCTTGCACGCTAAAAGAAAAGTGACTAGAACACTTGGGCCCTTCCAGCTTCTGTTTGCATGGACTTCCGACCCCTTTACCGCAAACACAAATAAGGTTTGACCGATAAGGGAGAGCTCTGCAGGAAGCTCGCAGCCAAGAGTCTATTTCTTTGTAGTGTCTTCAACAACCCCTCTTACCTCTCACCCCTTCACCCAAGAGACACGTCACTTCCAATAGGGCCACTCCCCCACCTCATCTCTCTGACCAATGACAGCTTACAGTGATGCTTCCATACGCGTAGGGAGGGGTAAATGCCCGTTGCCTGTTAGGCCAGGCAAGGTTTGGGTGGACAAGAAAAATTTAGGCTGGTTTGAGCAATGTGAGAAAATGATAAGACATCAGTACAAGAGCTGCTGCCTAAAAGATAAAATAGTAGAAAATGAAGCTGGCTTCTATCAAAGAGATAACAGTAACAATTAACCACTGGAGAGTTTTAAACAACAGGTATTTGTTTAAAACGTGTTATTTTCAGTATAGTAGATCATTGACAACCCCCCCAAACACACACACACACACACACATATCTGAAACCTGTCTGACAGGATAACTGACTAATCACTAAGCCCCATTCCCTCAGTTACTGTTGTTACAGCTGTCAAGCTCTCAGCCCTTTTTGTACTTTATAAAGTTTATGATGACAGCAGTAGATTAACCATCATAAATATATTGTTATAATAATGGATCCTGGCTTTCAGCTAATTAAGCTAACTTTAGTTACATATTCAGCTGTCATTTTCATCTGTCTCAATTTGTTTTACAAGAATCTTGTAGAACTGTATAAAATATAGAATTGCATATTAATAACCCATTGATTTCTGCCCATATCATGCCATGTTAAATTTCTTAGTTTAACTTATGACCACTAATGACATTTTGGTGACCTAGGCAAGGTGTTTCATGCTGTGTATTTTTATAATCTTAAGCATCCCTGTGCATCTGCTGCTGCACAGTTTGAAAGAGTTTGAACCAGCAGCACTTCAGAGGTGTGTTGTCCTATACTTAACTGAACACAAAAATGACTGCTGCTGTTATAACTTTGAAGTGTTGTGCTGTTTAGCAGGTGCTGCATTATAAGTAATCTTAATGTGTAAGTCTATGTTTGTGCATGATACAGTGTATCATAATAATGGACTGATTAATAGATTATTACAAGGGTACACTAATAATGTCATTAATAATGTCCATATTGGAGTGATACTTGCCATAACCTGATGCCAAAGGACTGCTTGAGCGCATCTGTGAGATTTGATGTCATGGGAATGAGAATCAGGTGGTCATGCTTCATTTTCTCTAACAAAATAAACTAACAATACTTGTGAAGGTTTAAGATATCATCAACTAAGCATTAATTGAATGACCTCAGCAGGTCATTAACAACTGAACAATTCTCCAAGCATATTTTTTGGCAAAAGTGTAGTTTGGCTTTTTGGCAAAGCTACCTTCCATATGCTTTTGAGTAGTGCAAGTCTTCCTCACTTTTTTCCAGTGCAGCTGCTTAGTGGCCAATAACGGGTGGATGTATTGTAAATATTATTCAACATGAGCTCACTCGCTATCATGACTTGTACCTGTTTATGCACCACTGCTCAGCTGGACCGCGGCTGACGCTGCTCTGCACTAGTTTGAGAAAATGAGACATTTTTGTCCACAGTACAGGTTCAACAGGCAGACCAGATTTTGGCCGGATCGAATGGATTTTCCCCATCTCTGCAGCGATCAATCTGCAGAGAGAAAACATTTTCTCAGATGAGCCTGGCTGACGCTGTTATTGCACAAACAACCATTATCAGAGCAGAAACACAACTCCCTTTACATTTAGTGCTCTTATCTTGTTATTTTCAAAAAATGGACCTTGCTGTGATTGTGACCTTTTGACCACTTGAGTGCTCATTCTCAAGGCATCTTAATGGTGACATAAAGTTTTCTGGGTATCCCCCACAGAGGGTATCAAGCAGAGCAAGTTGAGTGATGTCTGTTGTGGCCCTGGATGTTAAACCTTGGCTGGCTGTGTTGAGTCCTACTGTCCTGTATTGTGAATAATGACGATGGCCTGTTATCATGGAAATGATGAATGAAATGGGGGCATGAACAAACAACATTGCTCAACATGAAACATGACTCAAATGAATAATAATAATAATATTACAAAAATAACTACATCAGCACAAATGAAATGAACTCTTTTGGCTTGCACATACACACCTGACCTCCAACAATGATCTGTACCTGTTTTCTCAAGGGGAGAAACTACAGCTTAAAAAGCAATAGATATCACAATGAAACTTCCCCAGTTGATTATTTCAATTAAAATATTTTTTCTGTAATGTATGATACTTTGTGCAAATGAGATGCTATCAATTTAAATATTCAATAATTTAAATAATTTTTACATTTTTCCAGAAAAGAAATGTGAATGTTTGATAAAGTCAGGTTAAAAAAAAAACTTTTTGGCATAGTACGTTTAATTTGGGAGATTTTGTATATCACTCCATAAATCAGGAACTACTCTCAATAACCAGAAAAGTCTGTCCAGTCATGGTTTTTTTTTTGTTTTTTAAGGGTTTTTAAGGGTTAAATACTCTATAAATCAGGTTCTGGATGATAAACTGGGAAGTCTGGTGGATATAAGTGCTACTGAAGTTCAGATTTCAGTGTCAGAGTATAAGGGGAAATCATTTTTTTTTAAAAACTATTTTAGAGTTAAAAAAAATATCATTGTATATAACTTTCACAGGACAATTTTGTAGACCTTTTTTGTATTAGAAATTTTATTATGTTATATTTAAAGATGCAAATGCGGATACTGTCTAGTTAAATGCTTTTTCATAGCATTAGTTTGAAAGAAGATATGGAATATGTATAATATTATATAAAAAAAATAAAATCCTGCCTGTAGCATCTCACCTTAAGCATTCACATTATGTCATTACAAACCTAGACTGTTAAATTTATGCAGGCTATGAACTGGGTATACCAGACAATAATCAGTAATAACAATATTTTCTTTAATTTTTCTTAAAATAGGTCAGCCTTATTGCTGAATGTACAGACTGTAAACCTGTTAAATCATTTAGCTGTCATATTATGTGTGCATTCACACACTAAAATTTCAAATAAGCTGTCCTATTTAAAATAATGCCATTACTAATATGTTCCTCATAATTTAACATCAACAATTTATATGACAATTTACAGTATATTATAGTGAAAACGGAATGGTAGAATGTTTTATTAATTGAGATTAGATTTTAACATATTACCAAGGTACTGTTAATATTCATTTCTCCAACCTTTTTTTTATGACAATAAAACAATCATGTCTAGCAGGTCTGACAATACAGTTTTAAGTGTGATTCCTTTAAACAAAAGCTAAAAATGTTAACTAATGTTCAATTTTATGTGTTTCCTTTTTATGACAACATACTGTATATACACTGAGGAACACTAGTCACAATGCTCTGTAAATGGGTCATTTTCTGCTGTCAATGTTTAACTGAAGAAAAAAAAAATACATATACATCCTACATACATGTCTCTGCTAAAATCAGCTGTACCGAAACTGCTAAATGAAAATGTGAAAGCTGCTGTTGCAGAGACCTGTAGATGGATGGCTGCCGAAGCAGCTCATCATCCAGCACGGTTCCTCTAACAAACTCGTAGCAGATGCCGTTCTGGAAGCTGCAGTAAATCTCAGGACCACATCTGTGGGCATGGAGGATCTGAAACATCTCCACCTCATGGTCCCTGTTTACATAGAGCTCTGTCATTTTGCCATATAGTCGCACCAAAACACAACCAGGCTCCTGGAGAGAGCCCACGTAGCAGCCAATCAGCTGGTTGGTGATGCCTTCTGTGAACGTCTGGAATGAAAGGAAATCCAAAAAGGTCATGAATGCAAAAATTTTTTTTTTTTAAATGCAGTTTTGGACAGATCGAACACAGCAAATGAAACATTTTACTATACCGTATTTCAGCATTCTGTATTTTCAAAAGAGCCCATAAAACCTATGATGATTTTCTTAAGAGTTGCTAAGTTTTTTTATAGGAGCCAACCATGAAAATAACATATTTCTACCATCTTTCAATAAAGCAGGCAGTCATATAGTTATTCTGTAACTATAATTTTAATTGGTTACTTTGCTTAAAACATCTTCATTTATAACAATCTTGGACAAATCATAATATACTACATTAATTCCAGCATTTGAAGGTAAATAGCAGACAACTGGCAGATGCCAAGGGTTTGGTTTCAGGATTCTGGGTTACACTTTCAGTACCATATCAATTTACAGGCCACTAATTTACGACTGTTATAGCTCATTTAAAAATTTCACTGACCTTCCATTAAATGCACATTATTGTTCATAAAAAGGAAAAATAAAACCACAGAAACAGAGCAACTGCTGATCTGCGTACTCGAAAAGAAACTAGAGAATACCCATGTACTTTGCAACAGAAAACTGAATTTCTCAAGTATGTGAAAATCCTGTCAGATGTTAATGTGGTACCACAGGGTGCATGGCATGGTAAATACTGTATATACAAATAGGTTACTCAAATAACAGCTTTTTGTTAAAATAGTTTTTAGATGGCATACAAGTCTGGACAACCAACATGTAGGAGCTTGATGAGACAAATGAGTCAAAGATTAATTTTGCACAAGTCTGTTTTGGGTAATTTGATCAGTGACATATTTGCAAGAGAATTCATGCTAATATCAACTGAGCTGGGCTCTGAATTAATCTGTATCATGGACATGTATTGCAAAAGGACCTGTGCCAAAGTTTTAAGTTTCTATTTTTAAGAGGTTTTTGTTTCAGTTTGTTTATATCTTTGAACAAAACAGTGTTTAGCAAAATATTATAAAGATATATAAAATCTTGCTGATCAACTACAGGTATATTAATTGGTCTCTGTGATTCTGGATAGACAATGAAGCTGCCACATGTATGTTGTTTGAACTGCACTTAATTTAACACCAGAGTAAATGCTCTAAGGAAGTCCAAAAGTTTCTTGTCATTAAAAGCCAAGTAACAGGTTAATCCAACCATAATAACACAAGAAAACAAGAGTACTCAGAGAGTGCAACTGACCCCAAAGGGCAAGGGCTATACTAAAACTTCGATGTTTTATGATGTTTTTATTACAACATGCTGACGTCAGCCTGTTTTAATTAAACATGTTAACTTCAGCGGCGTCATTGTGATGTCGCAGAGCTTCGTACTGAAAAAATCAAAAGTGTGTTGTACAGCTCTCTCCATGCCCTTTCATATGATATATTACACACTATATGGTTTCTTGAAAAAAAATTTTCAAGGTCAATTTTGACCTTGAACAATGAAGGTCAAGGTCAAATGCTTACCCAACCTAGGTACTTATGTCCCTCAAGGCCTAGTATATTGTGAAGTTTGAAGACAAGCCATAAAAAAATTGTGGGTAATATAAAATTTTTACTGATTTTCACATTTGGTGTGACCTTGACTCAATTTTCACCAAAATTAAATCAGCTCAGGCTGTTATTGGTATCTACCATCACACAAAATTTGAAAATGATACCTTGAAAACTGTGGATGCTAGGCTGCTAACAAACAGACAGACAAACAGAGACAGACAAACAAACAGAACCGATTACATACTCCCTGCCTTCGGGAGGAGAGTGATATACTTATTACAAATACTGTTATTGTCCTGGGGTTTTTGTTCATTTTGAATCTTTTGTGAATATGTTTGAGTTTAGACCTTTGCTTTGGTTTTAATGTTACCCAAGAGTTTAAAGTTTTTATTCTGATCTAGTAGTTGTTGTGATCCTGTGTTCTGGTTCATAATTTCACTGTTATATTAGTTGGCTGAATTCTAGTCATATTGTATTATTTGATTTCTAGTTCTTGCCTAGTTTATGATTTTTTGTTCTAGTAATAGTTGAATTCTTTAATTCTTGGTCATCATTTAGTTTTAGTTTGTTATTCCTCATCTGTTTATCCCGAAAGTGTTTTATGTCTTTTTTCTCCAGTGTTCCTTTGTCTCTGTCTTTGTGTGAGTCTTTTGTCTCTGTGCTTAGTATTTGTCTTTTGGTTACTGTTAATAGCCTATATTAAAGGTTCACCTTCTGTTACTGAATTTGACAAATACACCCACGTTAATTTGGAATTTTGGTTAAAATTTTATCCAATGTAAAAAAACAATAAACCTCTGATATGGAAAGAACTGAAACAATGTAGCTCCTTTTGTTCTCTATGACACTTCGTTTGTGTACTTTTTTGGAAAAACAAAAATAAATCATTGTAAAATGAAACTGGTATGCAGACAACGCTACAGATTTGTTGTGTACAGTCCATGCAACAATAGCTAAATGAATACATGGTAATAGAAGCACAGCTGTAGAAAGTATAGTGACATTGAAAATGCCACTTCTGGAACAGCTTCTACTCCTCAGTATGTGTACACAACAACACCGCAGTGACCACTGTCTGCAAAGACTTTTTCTGACATTTGTTGTCATTCAGTGGTTTTTCACTCTCTCAATTTCTGCAAAATTCCCCAAGGCATTTTCTGAGCATCAGATGGGACCTGCACACAACATAGTTTTTCATCTAAATGGAAAATGAACAAACATGCCCACCTTGACATTTGACCCAGTATTTATATGGATGAAGGGCTGGTTTTCATTAAATTCTTTCTGCCTCTGTATCTTACATTTTCTTTTTGCGTTGAATTTTATTCTTTATTAATTGTCATTTGAAAATCAAAAAAATTCTATTAAGAACATTTAGAGCAGACATGAGATAAATCATGTGTGTGTATATGCTTTGATCTACACTACTTTTATACATGAAATTTACTGTGCTTTAGTATATTTTTTAGTTCCAGGCATGCCTCTAAATTTCTACGAATGTGCTCTTGTTCCATCTTTGAAATACATTTTAATCACACTGTCTATAAAAACCTGAAGTATGTAAATCATTCAGTGTTTATTATTTATTGCATTGCCTTGAATTTGTTCTGTTAATTTGTCACAGAATGGTGATGACAGTTGGTTGCAATCATGAACACAGTCAAGAACAATAAAATACGAAACAATAATGACAGTCATTTGAAAGAAATACTATGCAGTTTGGTCAAAAGCAGACATATAGCAGGAGGTGTCTCCTTCGCCTGCTGAACACAATGCACCATTAAAGGAGCCTCTGCACTGCGAGAGATGAAGAGAAACATCTACTCTTGTGTACATTACTGGACCTGGCAAGGATTGAGAGGTCATCCTCCCAATGTAGGGTCACCTAACAAACATAAACCCTATTTCTCTGAAATATTGGACCTTGTGTTTGCACATGGGACCAGAATGGGGTTATCCTGTTGTGAATAGATGCTCTGACAGCACTACTAAAAGAATCTTCATAAAAGTCTACTTTTGTTGTCCAGTTACCTTGGATTTTTTTTCTGGCTTTATGTGTGAAAGGTGTCTTTCTACAGTTTATAGTATATTGAAATATGGAACCTCCACAAAATAAGGCAAACTTTTATCACCATGTGTGAATTTAATTTATATATACAGGGGTTTTTTTTTTCCATCCAATGCAGGACCGTGGGGTTGCTGGAGCCTATCCCAGCCATAGCATGGTGCAACACTAACACACTGATGGAAACCCACAAAGATGTTTCAGAATTAAAAATCCCATTAATATTCTCCATAGAGATACTACTACCGCTTTTTCTTCTTCTTTCAGCTGCTCCCTTTAGGAGTCACCACAGCGGATCATCTGCCTCCATTTCACCCTATCCCTAGTATCCTCCTCTGTTACACCATCCCTCTGCATGTCCTCCGTTACAACCTCCATGAACCTCCTCTGAGGTCTTTCGATTTTCCACCTGCCTGGCAGCTCCATATTCAACATTCTTTGTCCAATATATCCATGGTCCCTCCTCTACACATGTCCAAACCATCTCAGCCTTGCCTCTCTAACCGCTCTACCTGAGCTGTCCCTCTGATGTACTCATTTCTAATCCTATCCATTCTGGTTACTCCCAATGAAAATCTTAACATCTTCAGCTAAGCCACCTCCAACTTGGCCTCCTCTCTTTTTGTCAGTGCCACTGTCTTCAAACCATACATCATAGCAGGTCCCTTGTAAATCTTCCCTTTCACTCTTGCTGCAATCTTTCTGTCAAAAATCACCCCTGACATTTGTCTCTACCCACTCCACCCTGACTGCATTCTCTTCTTCACCTCCTTTGTGCACTGTCCATTGCTTTGGAAGGTTCAACCCAGGTATTTAAACTCATCTACCTTCACTATCTCTACTCCTTGCATATTTACCTTTCCACCTGTCTCCCTCTCATTTACACACGTGTATTCTGTCTTGCTTCTACTGAATTTCCTTCCTCTTCTCTCCAGTGCATACATCCATCTCTTGAGACTAGACTGCAACCATCTGGCAACCACCGTTTGTGAGGGAAGAATTAGGCAGTTGTTGGGAAAATGATTGCTAAAGCCCCAGTCACACAGGCCTATTGACCTGCTGGCAACTATCTGTCACTAGGACAAAAATGTATTCCCCAACCAGTTGGCAAAAACCTCCTTGTGATTGCTCATGTTGCTGTGGTTGTCGTTTGAATGGAAGTGACGGACTTGTCTCTAGCTACTCTCCCAACTGTAGTGAAACTGTGAAAATTGTGACACACATCAGAAATGGAGACCGTTTGCCTTCAAAGGAAAACTTGTTCCTATTGAAACATGTTAGTTGCAACGCTGAGGCACAAGTTTTCCTTTGAATTAAACTTCAAATAAACTGAAACATGAACCCTGAAGTAAATTTTTGTTTTAAGATTTGTCAGTTTTGGCCAAATAAAGGCCAATAAATCTCAATATAAATCATAGTTTATGTCTTGTGCTCAAACACTTTAGCCCAGAGTAAATACAGGTTATACAGTCATGTGAAAATAGAAGTTTTCCCAGGACTATTAGACTGCCTCTATAAAAGCAGATACACCGATCAGGCATAACATTATGACCACTGACAGGTGAAGTGAATAACACTGATTATCTCTTCATCATGGCACCTGTTAGTAGGTGGGATATATTAGGAAGAAAGTGAACATTTTATCCTCAAAGTTGACGTGTTAGAAGCAGGAAAAATGGGCAAGTGTAAGGATTTGAGTGAGTTTGACAAGGACCAAATTGTGATGGCTAGATGACTGGGTCAGAGCATCTCCAAAACTGCAGCTCTTGTGGGGTGTTCCCAGTTTGCAGTGGTCAGTATCTATCAAAAGTGGTCCAATGTGGTAAACCAGTGAGTGGTGGGTGGCAAAGTTGATGAAGGTGGGGTGCGAAGACTGGCTCGTGTGGTCCGATCCAACAGACGAGCTACAGTACTGTGGCTTAAATTGTTGAAAAAGTTCATGCTGGTTGTGATAGAAAGGTATCAGAATACACAGTGCCTCACAGTTTGTTGCGTATGGGGCTGCATAGCCGCAGACCAGTCATGTGGATGTTACTTTGACACGTACCACCTACCTAAGCATTGTTGCAGACTATGTACACCCTTTCATGGTAACAGTATTCCCTGATGGCTGTTGACTCTTTCAGCAGGATAATGCGCCCTGCTACATGGAGTCCATGCCTTGAAGAGTCAGGGCTGTTTTGGCAGCAAAAGGGGGACCAACACAATATTAGGCAGGTGGTCAAAATGTTATGACTGATCAGTGTATGTATGCAGTTTGCTGGTCTGATGCATTTAGGTTTGTGTTAATGCAATGCCACAATCTTCCCAGGAGTGGATGTCCCAGCAAATTCACCCCAAGGTCAGACCATGC
>VUQS01028228.1:0-15407 GCA_015108495.1 Heterochromis multidens | reverse complement strand
AGAGCCAGAAATCTTGCTTGTTTGTAGGTGACCAAATACTTATTTTCCACCATAATTTGCAAATAAATTCTTTAAAAATCAGACAATGTGATTTTCTGGATTTTTTTTTCTCATTTTGTCTCTCATAGTTGAGGTATACCTATGATGAAAATTACAGGCCTCTCTCATCTTTTTAAGTGGGAGAACTTGCACAATTGGTGGCTGACTAAATACTTTTTTGCCCCACTGTACATAGCACAGTTAATGCACGTACACACACACACACACACACACACACACAGAGAGAGAGAGAGGGGCAGACTCTCCAAACTTAGTGTTTGTGTTGAATTACTTATTAGAAATACTGCTATAATCAATACCCTTACAGTACGTGCAGTAAGTAGCAAAATATTCATTGGATATAGTTAATATGCATATTATATTTAGCCCTGCGACAGACTGGCGACCTGTCCAGGATGTACCCTGCCTCTCACCCTATGGCAGCTGGGATATGTTCCTACGCCCTGGCGACCCTGAATTGGATAAGCGGAAGAAGATGGATGGATGAAAAAGTTAATATTTACTGAAATGCAATGTAAGTCTTCACTAAATACCTCTCCCTCTCATTTACATGTAAAGATAAGCAAAGCATCTGTCCAGAGGAAAAATAAATGTGCTCTTTCAATAAGGAGGTTATTTTCATCTTGTTAAGCTGCTGATTAAACACAGTCCTACCATAAAAGTACTTAAGAATATTATAGTTCAGCACCATAACGTCTATCTAACTGAAAAGTTAATCCATGCACAGAGTAGGAGTCTTTCTCAGTGACCTGCAGTCACTCAGAAAAGATGCAAATAAGGGAAACACTGATGAATTTAATACAATTTAACACAATACAACTGTTTTCTTCAGACCAAAACACATCAGTATTCATCTATCTTTACATTAAATGTGGTAGCTTAATCAACTGGAAAATTCAGATGACAATTCTTTCCTTGTGAGCTTCTTTCTCTCTCTCTCTCGTTCTCACACATTATCATTGGTCTGTCACTTGTTGGGAAGCTTTTATTGCACTTAACATGTTGCTATCAGCTCAATTAATATTTCATTTTACCTGTCTTTTGTCAGCTCCATTCCACATGACGTGGGTATAAGGAGGTACACTCCACATTTGTCAAAACTTAAAAATAGTGTTATTGTTTGTATTGTTTTATTCTTTATAAAAAATAATGCCTCCTAATTTTTTGTCCTCTTTTTTTTTTTTTTGCCCCCATGGTATTGAAAATGGTATTGAGCATAAAGTATTTTCCTGGGTATCAAATCAAGCTTGAAATTCTAGTATCGTGAAAACCCTAACACACTCACAGTACACTAGTACACTCTATTTATTGATATATTTTGATATACATATTTTTTGCCTTTAGCTTTTCAAAATCACTTGAATTTAACCTCCCTCTTCCCTTACTGGTGTACTAATGATGTTCTTCTGTTTATAAGCTTTAATTCTGGAGTAGAATTGCAAATTTAAACATTTTGCAATATGCTGAGTATTGCAACAACATATGTTGCAATATATTGTGATTTATCAGCTTTTTTTCAACTGCAAATGATGTCCCCAAATGTGAACTTCATCAATATCTATTTTTTTGAATAAATTCTCAGTCTGCATGCAATTGCTGCAAAATGGGACTGTCGAGCAGACAGACTGACCAACACTGTCATTAAATTCTTCACAAATGTTTCATGCATCTGACAAACGGAACTGTTTGTATTACAGTTTAGTCCAACTTAACTGAATGCAAGCATGTGGACTACTATACTTCACAAGTATTTTGAATGTGCAGCAGTTGACAGTCCTCTGTGAGATAGTGAGCTATTATAGTCACATATGAATCCACAGCCTATGATGTCCACCCCTCACAGTTAATACAACCCTTTCTGCTACATTCAAACGCTCCTCAACTTTACACTTCACTTTTACCCGGGTACAACTATGACTGTGAAAAAACATCGCAACAGTGTCACATATCTGGGTTCCAGTGTCTTGAGCATGTAACAAAAACCCTCGTTTCCCACAACATTGTACAGAAGGCTATGCACATAAAGTGGGGGCTGGATTGTGTCATTTTATTTCTCTTAAATTGGGAGCTTGGTCAAGCTAAGTGTGTCCAGTGTTATTTATCAGTTGAACTGATTTCACTTTAGCTTTGCTGTCCTCGGCTAATGTTATCTGAGGATGGTGGCACATGAGATAAGCCGTGTTGTTCGTAGTAATCCCAGTATTCCCTAAAATATCAACATTGTGTCAGTAATGCATATACAATAAGATCATAAATAACTTTACAGTTGTTCTTCTCGTACATACTTTCTCACCACCCACATGCGCTTGGTGTTCTGAACAAATGATTTCACATTAATATTTGATCTGTTCGTGTAAGGATTCAAACCTGATTTTTTTTTTTTTTTTTATTTTGTCACATTTACATCTGACATTTACAGAGAATCTGGACAAGAAAATTCTCCATTAATAATATCAATATATCAACTATTTTTCCTGCTTTCCTTTGATTTACCACTTAGCTGGTGGATGTTGCAAAGTGTACAGTCATAAACAGATAAGGTCAGATAATAAGATCAGTCTGAAGTTGTCAGTGTACTCAAACATTTCAAACATGCATGTATAACACTTTGAACTTTGTGAAGACTTTGAAGAAAAGCTTTCTTTGAATATGTTTTTTAAATAACTTTGAAAGCTTCAAAGCTTAGTAAGCTTAGCAGCTTTGTCACTGCTTAGAAAAAAAGTCACTAAACTGCAAAGATATTGGCTAGTAGGATCCTAGGATCAAATCCTCTCTCCAAGCTTCAGTCATGTGAGGGCTTGACCACAGCTCATTAATGAAGAATCTCAGCAAAGTGATACCACATGTGAACCTGTCCTGTGATTTATAGCAATCCCTAAATCTCTCTAGAGAGGGATGACAGGCCAGATCTCCTCCAACACATGATCCCAACAGTCTTGACATTGAATTATGGAATAAAATAACAATTATGGAGAGTGAGAAACACTTTTTGTAACTGCAACAAGAACAAAATTATTAGAATTTAGACATTTGAAAATGTTGCCATTCAGTGTTGCATTCTGAGGACAGGAGCACTATGCTGAATTTTTTCATAGTGCTACTAATAAAGAAGTAGAGAAGTCATACTTGGATAATGCAAAAGCATACAATCCTTCTTATAAATAAGAGTGCTTATAATAAATTCTAAATTTGCATTTTATACAAATTTTGCCTTCTTTAATTATAGACAGTCTGTGTACAAAGTTTTTCCTGTGCTGTTTTTGTGGCAGTTCTAACTGATCTCAAAACTTCTTTTGGGTGCTTCTTTTAGGGGTTGCCACAGTGGATCATCTCCCTCCATCTTACCCTATATCTAGCATCCTCCTCTGTCACCCTAACCCTCTGCATGTCCTTCACTACAACCTTCTCTGTTGTCTGTCTCAAAACACAGCAGAAGAAACTCTAGCTCTCTCCATGTCCTTTACGTGCTTCTTTTTTTTCCTTTTCAAGTTTAAAAAAAAAAAAAAATTGTGTATTCTGCATTGACCGTGGGACCATTCCTAAAATTGTGTTCAGTCTGTACACACCTTTGTTTACATCACTTAACAACAAAGCAGCTATAAGGGACTGTTTGAAAAGATGTCAGTCTTTTGAACAAGCAGACTCCTGACTGTGAAATAAGGCATGATGGAACACCATGAAGAAATTTAAGCTGAATTCTCAGTCTAAGAACTCAGTAATGTTTCAGTCCGAGAACTCAGCCTGCCAAGTCACCATCACCACCTGAACATTTCATCAAATATACAGTAAATCTGCAGCTGAATTCTAATGTGAAAGGTATCTCCACCTTATGTCAACTTGCATATGCCTCACATGTCACGGCTGGCGCTGTGTGGCTGCAGAGTCAGGACCCAAATGCAGGACTCGCAAGACAGGCTTAAACTAAACTCAGCTTTATTGCTGAGAACTTGGAACACAAGGAGAAAATGTGGAACACACAACAGGGAAACGTGACGACGACAGGGAACAAAAGAGAACTGAGGGTTTAAAATACACACATGAGGTAATCAGGGAGATGGAGAACACCAGGGAACATCCATCCATCCATCCATCCATTCTCTTCCGCTTATCCAATTCAGGGTCGCGGGGGGGCTGGAGCCTATCCCAGCTGCCCACCAGGGAACACAGGTGAGCTAAATCAGGGAGTAACAATACAGAGGAATCAAAACTGAACATAATGCACTAGAGACGAGGGACTATCAAAGTAAAACAGGAAACATAGTACACACATTGAGACTCAGATCAAGACATGTGAACTTGACACTGGGACAGGGAGTAAACAAACATGGAGACATGACAGACTGGGGAGACCAAACAGAGAGAGACTACAGGAAGGGAACACAGGGACCAGGACTACAAATGTATTAACTTGACAAGACAGAGAAATGAACAAACATGAAGACAAGACTGAAGTCAGAACATGGTGACAGGCTAGACCCAAAGGGAACTAATAAGACAAGGAACTGAGAACTAAACACAGGAACCACTAAGGGAAGAAAACACTCACAGATAAGTAAGAACACAATGCTAACCAAATATTATAGATATGTGAAGCAAACAGTAACATAATATTCCAAATAAACATTAGAAAGTACACAAACTCAGAACACTAGACCAACATGCCCAGGACCATGACATCACATTAAAAAAACTGTGGAATGTCTGCTCAGGGTGCCGTATGTTGCTTCTTGATTTGAAGTAAGGCATGGCCTCCATGGCCTGCCAGAGGCCTTGGCATCATCCTTGGCAGCCACAGGCCAGCTGGTGATCCAGTTGAGTGATTTATGTTTGTCTCAGAAGGCTTCCTGTGAGTCACAGCCATTAAAACTCCAAAGAAGGGAAGCATGTTGTTATTTTTCAAGATCATTTTCCTTCCTTTTCTTTTGTCTCCCTGTATTAAAAAAAAGCATTCATTACTCATCAAAATCCAGGAGGGATTAGACTAATAGAATAGATGGCTGGAAAAACTTTGGATTCCCTGGTAAAGGAAGGAACACCAAAGCTCAACATATGCCTTCAAAAAAAGCTCCATAAATCAACAGTACCATCCAGGTCAGTAATACAGAAGCTGCTGGTTCATAGGACTATGATTTCCATTTTGTTTATCTAAGCTAACTTATATACAAAAAAACACGTTATACCTGACATGATACCACAGAAAAGAAAAGGCCTCTTTTTCTTTGGCTTTGAAAAGGAGATATATCACATTGTGTCTTTCAGATTTTTGGGGAGACCGAGCCTGTTCGGATGACGTCAGAAGGTTCAGACTGCCGCTGTAAGTGCATCATGCGCCCTCTAAGCAAGGATGCATGTCTGCGGTTGAGGAGCGGCAGTGTACGTGTGGAGGATTTCTATACGGTGGAGACAGTCAGCTCTGGATCAGACTGTAAGTGCTCGTGCACAGCCCCACCGTCTTCCCTCAACCCCTGTGAGAATGAGTGGAAGATGGAGAAGCTGAAGAAACAGGCACCTGAGTTATTAAAGGTGAGATCAGGAGATGTAGCGTAAAGTCACTGTCATTATTGGAATCACAGCATGTATTTGTGGAAAAATGAGCAATTCCAATGAATGAATATTTATTTATTTATTTATTTTTCCCCACTAGGAGTCAGTAAATTCTGAATATTTTGTATCCACTTTAGCATTTTTGCCACTGTGTTGGTTTTTTGGAGCTGCGGTGCTTAGAGTTGTGCCTGAAACTTGAAGAACTGCCATTTTTGGCACGTCCCCGTTGGCTTAATTCTTTAGCTGCTTTTTTTGCCCCTTATTCGCAACTTCTTTACACTAGCCCCAAGTGACCAAAGAACATTAAAAATATTGCAGGTTCAAAGTATGAAACAACCCCCTCCCCATATGGCAAATATTTTGTTATATAATTTTATTTTACTAATAAAATAATCCATTTTACTTGGTAAGCAATTATGAGGAACAACCTTTAGTTGCTGCATGTAACAACAATGGCTGATGTAAAAACACTGATTATTGTGGGGAGTCCAGTCTCATGCCAAAGAAGTACTTCATACATACTATGTACATATACTATGCTGTTTGACAGGAAATGTATTAAGGTTTTGAAAGGATGAAATCATGGAGAAGGTAACCATAAGTAATGAAATTATATAATTAACAGAAGAACATTTGGTATTGTATTGGTAAAATGTAACTAAAAGAAAAGCAATAATAAGCATCTCTGCACAGACCTAAAGCATGCATTCATTTTTCACAAACAGAAGAAGCACGCTATGTACCACATGAAACAAAAGGCCACTCCAGATGTTGGTCTGGCTCCACTTTAAACTATAAATTAACCCAATAAATCTCAAAATGCAGTGATTGCACTGAAGAGAAGAGAGTCAACATAAAGGTTTGAGATGGACTGAGAGCACTCAGGCAGAGTGTGGATGTCAACAGTGGCAATCATAGTAAATGTCTTTGGAGGGCACTTCAGTTATTGCTGTGGTTAAACAGAAGCACATAAAGCTGTCAGGTGTGTCAAGAGGAGATGATGAATAATACAGTTTTTTCTCCTTTTATTGTATGAATGAATACATAAAAAGCTCCAATCTATGGTGGACCTCCTCGAGGGAACCCTTTACAGCATGGATCTTTTGAAAGTCCACTCCTACATCAATAAGGTGGTGTCTCAGATGAACACCCTAGAAGAGGTAGGAAAAACCCACACTCACTTCCTTATATATTTATAATCAAAGTCTTGATAGGATACAAGGGCTTGGGAAGAGGTTTATGTGATTTTTTTATTTTTATTTTTATTTCATGGACAATGAGAACTGTGGCAGTAATGATGGTATTTTGCAGACAATCAAGACAAACCTTACACGTGAGAACGAATTTGTCCGGGACAGCATGATGAGCCTCACCAACCAGTTTAAGAGATACGAGAACTACTCCAACATTATGATGAGCATCAAGAAGGAGATCTCCAGCCTCAGCCTGCAGCTGCTGCAGAAAGACTCAACCGAGAGCAAAGCACAGGTTAGGAACATAGTCCGAATTTAAGCTTTCAGTCATTAGTGTCTTTGTGCTAGTACCAGTATGGGCATATGAAGGACTTTAAAAGCAGTACTGTGTGGCCTGTGGTTCTCATGACTATCAGAAACTATCATAGACATGCATGAACATTTTAATAAGTAACTAAATAACTGATTATTTAAATTGCAAAACTAACACATTACATTAAACCCAACACGTGTCTATAGTTATGTCCTTGTCATCAAAGCCTTCTATTTTGAGTCAAATTCCACAAATGAACCCTGACAAGGCACACCTGTGCAGTGACAACCATTTCAGGTGACTACCTCATGAAGCTCATTGAGAGAAGGCCAAGAGTGTGCAAAGCAGTGATCAAAGCAAAGGGTGGCTATTTTGAAGAATCTAAGATATAAAACATGTTTTGGGTTATTTCACACTTTTTTGTTTACTACATAATTCCATATGTGTTCATTCATAGTTTTGATGCCTTCAGTGAGAATCTACAATGTAAATAGTCGTGAAAATAAAGAAAAAACACTGAATGGGAAGGTGTGTCCAAACTTTTGACTGGTAGTGTGTGTGTGTATATATATATATATATACACACACACACACACACACAAAATATGTGCTGCCGGGAAGACAAGAGGAAGAGAAGGATGTAGTGAACCCCTAAATGGAGCACCTGGAATAATAATAACAAGAAGACACTAGTAGTAGTAGTATTAGTAAAGATAGTTTACTCATCAATTATATTATGTTTACTATCATTGTGTTCACACCTGAAGGTTACATGAACTAATCACCCACGTATAAAACACAAAGGCCACTATTACTAATGTCCACATAACGTGAATGTCTTTACAGGCTACAAATGCTGACAAAACGAAGGAGGCTGTAAAAATACCCAACAAAAAGACCCCTGCCGCCAAACCCCCTCCCAAACCGCCTAAAGAAAAGGTTGTCAAGCCCAAGAAAGAGGTCATTAAGCATGGGAAAGTGGTTAAGCCTGATCCTACAGCCAAAACCAAGGTGGTTGGCCATCAGCCTGGCGTGGTGAGGGGCATCACATACTACAAGGCTTCCAAATCCGATGAGGATGAGCACAGAGGAGGTGAGAGTTTTCAGCTTGGCTCTCTGTATACTCTCAAAGCATAGTGGTGTGTTCACAGAAAGTCACCCTCTACGAGCTAAAACAAACAGTGTGTTCGCACTTTAGCTGAGTTTGCACTCTCATGTGTGTGCGATCATCTGTGTGTGATCCACTGTGGGTGTTGAAAACTATCCAAATTAGTTTCTTCAGCAATCTAATCTGACCCTACATGATACTTTCCTGGATCAGGATCAACCTGCAGCCAGAGAGTCATAGAACCAGAGTGGTTACTAGCTGGATTTAGTTTCCAGTAGAAGACAGGAGAATGTTCCTGAGAATGTTTAAATAAGTGTGAGATAAGGCTGTAATTGTGTTGTGAACTTTACACTTAAAGCAATAAAATGGGAATCCATCGCTGTGTGGCACATAAGATCCCCATAATACAAGATTTATTCTGGTGTTGTTTTTAGCAAAGCTGGTCTAGTCAGTGTCCAATTGGATTGCTGGTGCGCATTCAGCGAGTAGGAAATCCAAATCTTTTATTGACAAAACACATAGCGCTGATGGAATGCTGTTTCAATGCAATGCTGCCATGTCCATGACATGCCTCTGCTTCACTTCTCACAATAATGTGAGGGGACCCTCACCGATGCAGAGAAAACATTTCCTGACTCCTTCCAATCCTCTTTAAGTCTAGTTGAGTGAATAGGTATGCTGCGTTTGCACAGGGCACACGCACATAAGGCTGTCACACCCTGTGTTCTGCCATGTATGTGAATCTGACAGAGCCCAGCCATTCTTGTCAAATCACTGAAACTGTTCGGCTGCATTTCCATAATCTGTAGCACGGAGCAGGATGCAGGGACCTTTGTTCACCCAGGAAAGATTGATGCACCTTTATGCTCTTGTGCCTCTCATCACATTTAGCTACAGTGATGCACATTTGTATCGCCTGCCTGTGTCAGCACACTTGTCAATCACAGTATCCATGCCCCTAACTTTAAAACTCACTCGTATCCAAGTGGATAATTTCTAAAAAAGAATCACCCACACTGCGTTTGCTATGGTGGAGCAAACTATCCATAAAGGTCAAAACCATTTTGTAAACATGTTTAGAATGTTGTTAAATTAGGCATTTCAACATGGGAGTCTCTGTAGATTGATTCCCTTTTGGAACCAGCATCTAGTGGCCATTAGGAGAACTGCAGCTTTTTTGCATAGAGGTTGCTGCTTACAGTTGAATTGGGATTTAGTAAGGGAAATCTAAAACCCTGATCATCATATTACAAAGACAATATATGATGTATTAAAAAAATAAATGTTATTATTTATGGAAAAATACACTATATGGACAAAAGCACTGGGTCGATGAGTTTTTTCTTTTCTTAAAAAAAGGTGTATGATCAGACGCATGAAGACATGATAGTGGCCTCATGATAGCGAGCAGAGGTGTGCTGTTTATTGTGCTTGTCTGACGAGCTTGCTCTGTGGACAGTCTGTACATTTGTGATCTCACCATGGACCTCAGAAGCAGTACCATGTCAAAATCTGTGAGCATTTCAACAGGCTCAGTATGACCCAACCTTCATGTTCATCCATCCATCCATCCATTTTCTTCTGCTTATCCAATTCAGGGTTATAGGGAGCGTATCCCAGCTGCCATAGGGCGAGAGGCGGGGTACACCCTGGACAGGTCACCAATTTGTTGCAGGGCTAACACAGACAGACAGGCAACCATTCACATGCACATTCATGCCTACCGTCAATTTAGAATCACCAATTAACCCAATCCCACTAACTGCATGTCTTTGGACTGTGGGAAGAAGCCGTAGTACCCAGAGAGAACCCACGCAGACACAGGGAGAATATTCAAACTCCACACAGAAAAGTCCCATCCAGATGTTGGGTTCGAACCGAGGATCTTCTTTCTGTGAGGCAACAATGCTAGCCACCACGCCACTGTGCTGCCAAGACTGATCACTAATCAAAATTGAGTCTTTGGCTACAAGCACCAAATAGCGTGCCCTGGGTCTGCCCCGGGGCCTCCTCCCGGTGGGACATGCCTGGAACACCTCACCCAGGAGGCGCCCAGAGGCATCCTTGTCAGATGCCCGAACCACCTCAACTGGCTCCTTTCGATGTGACGGAGTAGCGGCTGTACTCTGAGTTCCTCTCGAATGATTGAAATTCTCACCCCAACACTAAGGGAGAGGCCAGCCACCCTTTGGAGAAAGCTCATTTCCGCCACTTGTATCCACGATATTATTCTTTCGGTAACTACCCAAACCTTGTGACAATAGGTGAGGGTCGGAACATACATAAAACCGATAAATTAACAGCTTTACTTTTACACTTAGCTCTCTCTTCACCACAACGGACCAGTAAAGCATCCACATCACTGCATCCATGGCCCCAATCCATCTGTCAATCTCCCACTCCCCTCTCCTCTCACTCGTGAACAAGACCCTGAGATACTTAAACTCCTCCACTTGGGGCAGCAACTCGTCCCTGACCTGGAGTGGGCACTCCACCCTTTTCCGGCAAAGGACCATGGCCTAAGACTTGGAGGTGCAAATTCTCATACCTACCGCTTCACACACGGCTGCGAACTGCTCCAGTGCGAGCAGGAGGCCACCACTTGATGAAGCCAACAGAACCACATCATTAGCAAAAAGCAGATATGAGATTCTGAGGTCTCCGGTCCACCTTCTTAAAGATTGGAACCACCACCCCAGATCTCCACGCGACATCGCAGAGGCATGTCAACCCGGACAGCCCTACAAACATCCAGACCCTTTAGGAACTCAGACTGAACCTCATCCACCCCAGAGGCCTGGCCACCAAGGAGTTGTTTAACTACCTCAGTGACCTCGTCCCTAGTGATGGGCGAGTCATCCCCAGACTCTTCTTCCTCTAAAGACGATGTGTTAGTGACATTAAGAAGGTCCTTGAAGTATTCCTTCCACCGCCCGACTATATCCTCAGTTGAAGTCAGCAGCACCCCACCCACACCCGTGAGAATAGAGCACTGCTTTCCCCACCTGAGTCACGTGATGGTTTGCCAGAATTGCTCCGAAGCAGACAAAAAGTCTTTTTCCATGGCCTCACCAAACTCCTCCCACACCCGAGTTTTTGCTTCAGCTACCGCCTGAACAGTGTTCCGCTTGGCCTGTTGGTATCCGTCAGCTGCCTCCGGAGTCCCACAGACCAACCATGCCCGATAGGACTCTTTCAGCTTGATGGCTCCCTTCACCTCCTGTGTCCACCATCTGTTTCAGGGATTACCACCATGACAGGCACCAACCACCTTGTAGCCACAGCTCCTTACAGCAGCCTCAGAAATGGCGGTGAGAAACATGGTCCATTTGGACTCAGTGTCCTCAGCCTCAAGCACCCCACCTATTGGCTCAAAGAAGGCTGGGTACTCTGAACTGTTGTTCAGCGCATAAGCCCAAACAACAGTCAGGACCCGTTCCCTGACCCGAAGCACAGGGAAGCAACCCTCTCGTCCACTGGCAAAAACCCCAATGTACTGGCAGCAACCCAAGGGAATACAAGAATACCCACCCCTGCCCACCACCTCTCACTGAGGGCAACTCCAGACTGATGCAGCCCATCTCCAGAAGACTGGTTCCAGAGCCCAAGCTGTGCATTGAGGTGAGCCCAACTACATCTAGCTGGTATCTCTCAACCTCACGCACTACCTCAGGCTCCTTCCCCACCAGAGAGGTAACAGTCCATGTCCCAGTAGCATGCCTCGATAGCCAGGGCCTCTGCCCTTGACCTCTGCCCGACACTCACGTTTCACCCAGCCTCTACAGTGCCTCCTGCGGGTGCTGGTCCTACAGGAGGGTGGGCCAATATGTTCTCTTCGGGCTGCTCCCGGCCAAGCCTCATGGGCTAAGACCCGGCCACCAGGCACTCTCCCTCGAGCTTCATCCCCAGGCCTGGCTCAAGAGTGGGGCCCCAGTAACCTTAACCTGGGCAGGGCACACTGGTCCCTTGCATTCTTTCCTCTCATATGGGTCGACTAAATCACTCCTTGTCTGGCCCTTCATCCAGGACCAATTTGCCTTGGGAGACCAAACCAGGGGGCAAAAGCAAGTCCTCTGACAACATAGCCCCTGGGATCAGTGGGACCCACAAACCTCTCCACCACGGTAAGGTGGTTGTCCACCTTTGGCAAGAAGAACTGCAATCAAGGGTTTTCAATAACTGACAATGAATCTTTCACATCACTGTGGAGGAATTTTGGCCCACTCTTTGTTCCAGGATTGTTTAAATTCAGCCACATTAGGGGATTTTGCAGCATGAATGGTCTGGTTAAGGTAATGCCAAAGCATCTCAACCGGATTTATGTCTGGATTTTGACTAGGTCATTCCAAAACCTTCATTTTGTTTTTTGGGTGTTTTTTTTTTTTTTTAGCCATTCAGAGATGGACTTGTTGGTGCGTTTTGGATCATTTTCCTGCTGCATAACCCGAGTTTGCTTGAGCTTCAGGTCATGAATTGATGGCCAGACATTCTCCTTCAGGATTTTCTGGTAAAGAGCAAAATTAATGGTTCCATCAATTACGGCAAGTCGTCAAGCTATGAAGCAGCAAAGCAAAACTATCACACTAACACCACCATTTTTGACTGTTGGTATGATGTTCTTTTTATAAAACTAGCCTGGCCTACATGAAACATGGTACAGTTAAAGTTGAGAATTTTAAAGAAAATATGTTTAATTACTAACAATTTGGAACCATTAGAAATGCAACAGGAACGTGTAAGTTAAGAAAAGACAGAATGGCAATAGCCCCATCCTGTATGTGGTACGGCATATATCATCCTCAGCTATTTACGTTGACTGTTATAGATATCTTTACTGTTATTTGTAAACACAGATGTACCTTTATATATTATAAGCTTAAATAGCTTAATTACTACTAAATTACTACTAAATATGATTTTGAGCAATGTTTAAAACTACACATTTACGTGGTCACTAAAAGAAGAAAGGGCACGACTTTGAACATTTTGCTACAGGTCATACACTTTAACATTATTATTAATAACAGGGGCTTTAAGTGCAAGCATAGAAATTAAGATGGCTGAATGACTGAAAAGGCAATCCAATACTTTACCTCAAAGGAATGAATGGCCACACCCATAGTTCGCAGTGACTACTTGTGGCCTTTCATGTCGATCATGGTTCTTTGGACGTAGCATAAAAATGTCCACAAAGATGCCCCTCTCGCTGCCATCTGTTGTCACCGTCTTTCATCCTCAGTTAATGGTGTACAATGGTAAAGGCATAGTTAGGAAATAAAAACTTGCCAATTCTTAAAACTTAAACTCTCTGGTTACCATTAAAACGTATGTATAACATGCATATGCATATGAGGTACGTTTGGATAGCTCTTTTACCCTAATAAATGAAATCATCAATTAAAAAACTGCATTTTGTATTTATTCAGATTACTTTGTCTAATATTACAATTTGTTTAATGATTTGAAATATTTAAGTGTGACAAATATGCAAAAAAACCCACTAAGAAATCAGGAAGGGGGCATGCAAAAACAGACGTGGCCTTTGAAAAACTGCCTAAATATCTTTATGACCATGTCAAAGCATTTTACAAGATCTTTTTATCTATATGGAACCAAAAGTAGTGCAATGTGTATCCCATCTGCTTTACTAAACACAGATAAAGGTCCCATCAATGAATACTTACCCAGTGTTGTCTTTTATGTCACCTCCACTCACGCAGAGGTACATTTGCTGTAATGGATTCTGGTAATGTTCTCAGAATATTGTTTCTACTAGCACCAATCAGCTCCATATGTTCAGAGTATGTGTGTTAAGAAGATGCTCTGCTTATGTAGCACTGCTCCCCACATCTGTCTGCCAGGACAGTCACGTCACCATATGAGAACCAGAATTAGACTGATTACGTTTTACCAAAAGACCACAAATGACTATAGAACTCTGAATTTATTGAACGAACAGGAAAAGAAGCAGAATTTGACCATTTCTGGGGGGCGTTGAAGAAAAAAATTAAATAAGCATTCAGTTAATTCTATCCTAAACCTTTCAAACAGAAAAAAAGCGGTTGACTAGGAGCACTTTCAGATTCAGGAGTGGATTGACCATTGACCATTAGCCACCTCCTGTACATGGATGACATCATATACAGTGTTCATATACATGTACAGGAGGTGGCTAATGGTCAATGGTCAATCCACTCCTGAATCTGTATTCGTATCCACTCTTTGCAATGAGCTGGTTTAGGTGGTTGAGCCCTATGCAGAACATCAGCAAGCACAGTGCATCACCTTAGTATATTTCACACTTGATGGTAACTTGTGTGATTGCCTTGGAGTTGGCCTCTAATGTTGTCTTCCACAGTCCCATTGAGATCCTGATGAATGATGTTAGTGTGCTATTAGTCTTGTACAGTGCCAAGCACTCCAGTGTCCATGTGTGGAGCACTGTGTTGTAGCTATCTTGAAGTCAATCCAGGCGGTGCTCAGGTTGGTCTGCCTGGTCTTACAGTTCTGGTGTACAGATCTGTCAACCAGGAGCTGGTGCTTTGACCTTCCAGCGTTATTTCCAATAACTTTCTGTATTGAATCATGTGCCTACTCAGCTTGGTTGCTATGATGCCTTTTGTGTTGTGGAGAGACAGGTAATCAGCCAGTAGTTTGATTGTTTCGTAACTTTATATAAATATATACACTGGTCAGAAAAATTAAAAGAACGCTTTTTAATCAGAGTATAACATCAAGTCAGTTAAACTTCTGGGATATTGATCTGGTCAGTTAAGTAGCAGATGGGGTTGTTAATCAGTTTCAGCTGCTTTGATGTTAATGAAATTAACAACAGGTGCACTAGAAGGGCAACAATGAGACAACCCCCAAAACAGGAATGGTTTTACAGGTGGAGGCCACTGACATTTTTTCCCTCCTCACCTTTCTGACAGTTTTGCATTTGGCTAGGGTCAGTGTCACTACTGGTAGCATGAGGCGATACTTGGACCCTACAGAGGTTGCATAAGTAGTCCAACTCCTCCAGGATGGCACCTCAATATGCCCCACGTTGTCAGTCATACAAACAAGCACGTGGGGGCCATACAAACTACTGAGTACCATTTTGAGTTGCTGCAGTGAAATTTCTGAAAATTGGACTAGCCAGCCGCTTTTTTAACTTTGATTTTCGGAGTGTCTTTGAATTGAGCCC
>VUQS01028226.1:0-13708 GCA_015108495.1 Heterochromis multidens | reverse complement strand
TATTTCTTTGCTTCTGCAACAATGGTGGCACATACCAAAAACTATTAAAAGGCCGCTTTAAACACAAAGCAATATTCTTAGTTTTGGTAAATGTGCACTGGACTTCAGCAAAAAGAGATGTGAAATCCACATTCTGTGGAAGATTTTGGAGGTACAAAAAAAATGTATCTTTAAACCTACTTCCGAATATCTTCTTAACCTAATTAATATTAATCACGACTTCTCAGTTTCCTAACCACTGTACCTTCGAAGGAAAATTTGGGACATTTATATTTATATTTTCATGTTCTCTCAGTTTTCCAAAAAGTACTGATATGGAGTTACAAATATTGTGCTTTGTATCTGTCCCCCTTCCCAACAGAAATCCACATGGACTGCATTTCTAAACAGTTCAGATGTCTACCTTGTACAAGGGATGCACTTCTATTTCCACATTACATCAATTAACACTAAACTGTGTGTCACATGATACCTTTACCACTTCAAGTCCATCATTTTATCCTTTTGGTGCATGCAGTGAGCCCAATACTCCTACCTTATCCCTACCAGCCAAAGGGAGGGGAATGGAAACGATAAAACGACTTAAATGAATTCATAAATCATAACACCCCTTTCCTTGCTCCATTCTCAAAAAAGTCTTGCCATCATTTGAATAGACAAATATTTTTAAGTATTTCTCAATACAGTCAGCCTGGAGAAGATGAGGACAGGATGGCAGTCTGTGCTGATAAAAGGACAGCTGCTCTGAGGACAATGACTGGAGCAAAGGTCAGCATGGATGTTTTTTGTTTTTTTGGGTGGGGGGGTGTACCTCTAGGAGGAGCAGGAGTGGACAGCAGTGCTTGGCCTGTGGAAGGTCGACTGGTGCTGACATACTGATGGTCACTGTCCAGATCCAACTTCCTTTTTACCTGAAGAAACACAAATGATTAGAGTAAGAAACAGATAAAGAGTAATACACTAACCGTCGACACGGTCGTGCACTGATTACGAGAGGACTGTGAAACCGATACCAGCAACAGGTGGGTAACTTACAGCAGCTCTGCTATGTGCAGTATTAACCACTTCCCTTATTGCTCTTTCACTTTCTCTCTCCACCCTTTCCTCCCACACCTTCCCTCCTCACCGGGGGCCTTCCCAGAGCCGGTCTCCTCTTGTCCTGGACCTCCACGTCAGCTGGGCCCTGCGGCGTGGCGAACAGCAGGATTTCCCCCGTGCTGGTCGGGGCAGGGGCCGGGTGGAGTCCTTCATTGCTGGGGCTGGTGATAATCACTATCTGGTGGTCCTCGCCCAAGTTGATACTCCCAGAGTTCAGCAAAGTCTCAAAGTCTGCCAGCAGATCCTCCGATGTTTGCCCTGTTATCAGAGTCTCTGACATTGCAGTGCGTCACCAGGAACCCCGCTTCACTGGACTGTGGTGGTGGTGGGTCACAAACTAAGATGCTGCTATGACAGTATCAGCACCCACTCACGTCTGCCATTTTTTTTATTATTATTATTATTATTATTATTATTAATAAAGGCAGTAACTGTGAACTCCTGTGAAAACTGGCTTGAATGACTTCACAAGCAGGTGGAACATTTCTTAAAATGTTTTATTTTCTTATACCATAACGACTTAAAGCGACGTCCTAAAAAAAAAAATAAAAATAAAAATAAAACAAAAAATAATCAGGCTCAAACAGCAGGGCAGGATGTGCTGCCACACAGGAAATTTGGCAAATGAAACAGTGCTAAACGCACACGAGAAAAGCTCCGCCGCGAATAAGTTTTCAGAGAACGAGCCGCAAACTGGCCTCGGGAGAAACCCACGCCGGAAAGCTAGCAAAGGGAACGGGCTAATCTTTTGTTGTCATGTGTCCTGTCAGTACAGGAGAGCCGAGGCCTGACCACACTGCCCTGAACAGCTACCACCCCAGCTAACGAGCTAGCTTCCAACCACAGCACAAAGACTCGAACAGGGTCACAAACAAGCCCCGAGCAGCCGTGAGACTCGCGGGTCACGCCGTTAAGACGGTCTTCCTTCTGCTTATGTTAAACACGGAGCGAAGTTAGGAGGCTATTAAAACTTTACAGCAGCTTACAGAAGTCAGCTATCAAAATAAAATATCCAAAGCAAAGCAAAACGCATCGCCGGAACTCAAAACCATGTTTGAGACTATATTTATGAAAGCGAGCATCGGTCCGGCGGATAATACACAGATGTGGTCCAATGTAAATATATAGGGCAGATTAGCATGCTAGCTAACTTATTAGCGGCAGTTCTTCAATTCCCTTGTTTTGTTGGGGCACGCAGGAAGCAGTCCGACAAAACTGGAAATATAAACACATAAAGCGGCGAGACACAAGTGCACAGTTTAACATAACAATCCGTGGGTCTTCGCTTGCTCACCCCGGCCGCAATCCACCCGTAAAAGCGCCGTCATTACCCCGTTATCGTCCTTTATTGTTGTTATTGTCTCAGCTGATCTACATCTAAACAAGCCCCTGACGGTTTTCGCGCGAAATCTTTTTTGCCGCGAAACCGACACGTGCGCCAAACAGACGGTCGCAATTGGTCAAAGCTGTGCGCGTTCCGCGGGGCGGGACCGGCGAGCTCTGATTGGCGTAAGCGGGTGTCTGTCACGTTACCGAACGCAGATTAACCGATGAGAGGCGCGTTCACGCTCCACGGAAAATCAAGGATTTTATTTTAGTTGAAATAATCCTGTCACAGAGTAATGTCACGGAAGTTAGTCGCAATTAATATAAATTTACATCACTGTGCATGACTTGGCTGTAATGAAAACGGAAGTGTGTTACGTTCAAAAACAAAAACAAAAAAAAGACTTCAACCGCAGTTCTTTGAGGTTGTACACTAGCGCACTATATGTTTTGCTAACCGGCCTCATGTTGTGAACATTATTTAGAGAATAGTTTCCCATAGACGTCCGGCTGAAAGTGTTTACGTCGCCTTTTCCTTAGTTGGGCAGTGTTACCTGAACAGGCAGCCCCTGGTAATCGAGCGCCTACCACGCAGTAGGAGGGCTACAAGATGGCGCAGGCAATATTTGAAGTGCTTGAAGGTATGAATATTTCTTCATTTGCAGCGTAATTACAATTACACAAAACGTTTACTCCTTTTAGATATTTCACTGTTGTAGGCCCATTTGGATACGCAGAAAAAAACCCCAATGTAAGTTCATGTGAGAGCTTCTGTTTTTCATTTCAATAATGAAAACACCACATAGGAGGGACTCTGTATGAATGTAAACAAACAAAGTGATTAAATACTCTTTCGACCTAACGGACAGCTCATTATGTCAATCGTTTTCATTGTATTGCAGTCAGATAGTAAAATTATTTGCTGTTCAGGGTGATTTTCTTTACTACAGGCCCTGTTAATGACAACACAATGTAATATTGCTGAAGGACTAACAGTGTGTGTGTTGTAAATGAATCATTAATATTATAGTGAGTGCAGCATCAGGAGATCAGGAGAGTAAGCAGAACTGAAGTGGACGTAGAAATAACCTTATAGAAAGCTGTTAGTCTTCCACACTAATATTGTTTCTGTTCACAGCTGATTTTTCTTTTTAATAAGATAAAAACCACTAATTCATATTTAGACATTTCATTAAATCATGCATCACTGAGTGTTCAGAATAAAGTGCATCTTTGCAGCAGGTGATTTCTTCTTCTTACTCTTCAGGCATGGACAACCAGACGGTGTTGGCAGTCCAGTCACTGCTGGACAGCCAAGGAGGGGTTCCTGACCCAAACAACCAAAACGTCTCTGGGACGCCAGCAATCCAGTCTATGGGTATGTTATGGCATATACAGCTGTGGGACAGGCTGTTATTTTCCTGTTATTCTCCTGAAAGTCATTTATAGCAAGAGGCATTCCATCCATCCATCCATCCATTTTCTGTCACTTATCCGGGTCTGGGTTGTGGGGACAGCAGTTTAAGCAGAGAAGCCCGCCCCTCTCCTCAAGCTCATCCAGGAGGACACCAAGGTGTTCCCAAGCAAACTAAGAGATAGAATCTCTCCACTGTGTCCTGGTTCTTCCTCAGGGCCTTCTCTTGGTAGGACATGCCTGAAAAATACCTCACAGAGGAGGTATTTTTCAAACCACCTCAACTGGCTCTTTTCAATGTGGAGGAGGGGCCGGACGAAGAGCGATTCAGAAAACCCCTTTGAAAAGAACTCAAACAAGGGACCAAGATACCCTGCCTGGAAGAGGATTACTAAGGCCCCACCCTTGAACCAGACCTGGCGTTCAAGGGAGAGTGCCTGGTGGCCGGGCCTTAGGCACAGCTGGAAGGAGCAACATGGGCCCGCCCTCCTGTGGGCCCACCATACACAGGAGGTACCATAGGGGTTCCGTGATTTGTGGATTGGGTGGCGGTCAGTGGTCGGATCCCCGGTTGCCAAAATTGGTTTTGAGTTTAATTTGATCAAATAGGACCACATCCCAGAGCCCAAGGTTTCTGAAATATATTGTTAAGATCAGTTTAGTCAATAGTTCAGTTAAAACAGTGGTGCATATATATGTAAGCAGTATTTACGTTTCATCCTGATGTTATTACAGCTCATATTTGTGCCACATAACAAAAGCCTTACACAAGAAGAGGAATCTTGTGGCAAGAATTTGCCACCTTATTGCTGTTACTTGATTAGTTAGTTAGCTATTAGCTGGTTGATTAAACCAGAAGGAAGCCGTCCTGACAGACTGCGCTACAAGTTTCACTTCTCTGGTGGTGCACGCTTTTGATGTGAAAGGCAGTTATCATGTCCAACATTCCAAAATACTTCTCTTTTAAAAGACCTAACTAAAACCAAGTGCTTATCACAGTAAAAACATTAAAGAATTAAATATTGCCAAGTACAGCTACCTATTAAATGGCCACACGTGCAGTAATGTCATCAAAAATGACTCTTGTTTGTGTCTTGTTCTTGCTGCCTAAAAACCTTCCTGCAGACGATGAAGATGTGTTCCTGTGTGGGAAGTGTAAGAAACAGTTCAACTCTCTGCCTGCTTTCATGACGCACAAGAGGGAGCAGTGCCAGTCTAGCACCCCCTCCCTGTCCACAGTGTCCTTGGCCTCCACCAATGCCTACACGCCTGTCCCATCTATTAGTTCAGTACCACAGACTCCTGCCAACAGACAGGTGAGGAAAGCAAAAGGGTTTTCTTTGTGGGTGATAAATTGCTTGATCAGTTTAACCAATTAGCTGTACAGAGTGCAGAGTGTAAAGTGGTAATAAAACAGGTAAGAAATGTAAAGAGGAGTGGGGAACGATGCAGATGTGGGGTAAAGGTGACCTAAAAGTAAAAGTAAAAGTAAGATATGAAAGAAATATTTTGTATTTTTGTATAAGGGGGCAGCAGTAGGGGCAGGACTATAAAGAATAAAAAAAGTTTCTCTTGCAGAAGAATATGTATCTGCTGCTGCTTGGAAATATTTTCAAAAACAACTGATAAGATTGTGTTTGACTTGGTGCTCATACAGGTGTCCACCTACATCACAGTCCCTCCCTCCCCTTTGACACACACTCTGGTCCAAGGCAACGTGCTTGTCAGTGACGACGTCCTAATGTCAGCTATCTCAGCCTTTACCTCTATCGACCAGCCCATGACCACCATGCAGACTCCCATACAGGTACTGCTTGCCCCTTCTCTCCTTTATACCCCAGAATTTTTAATTCATCACATCCTATCAAATCTGTCTGCTTCCTTTATGACAGAGTAACCTGAGCATGCACACAGCCGGTGTGTCCTACCTGCAGCACCATCACCACCACCACCACCATCATCTTCACCAACAGCAGCAGCCCCCACAGCAGCAGCAGCCCTCCCATTCCCTGCCAGCTGCACAGCCCACCCAGCAGACACTCACTTCCCAGGTCCCGGCGAGCCACAGCAACTCAGTGGTGCAGGTGTACAGCACTCTGCCCCACATGGTCGGAGGTGGTGGTGGTGGAGCTGAGATCCACACCCTTGGTCTGCAGCCTTTCCATCCCGTGCAAGTAAGTGAAGCTTGCTGTTTGGTTCCCGTCGCAGTGCTAAATATGTTATGCACCTTTTATTTCCAATTTCTATACACGTGTGTCTTCCTCAGGTACCCAGTCAGGGTGTGGAGAGTCAATCATTCACAACCCCTCCTGTGTACAGCCCCGGCAAGCAGGGGACCAAAACCAAGACCTGCAGCATCACCACCAACATGACGGAGCTGGGTGACTTTGAAAAGGTTATCGTTCCCAAACGACCAAGGAGTTGTAAAAAAAGCTCTGATGGAGTCACAGGTACGTGAGGAAAAAGATTAAAGAGGAATGCCACAAAGGTAAAAGCATCAGGGAGGGCAAGTATCTGAAAACAGAAAAGATCCATCACTGTGTTTGTGCATACTCATAAACATCGATGAGTTTTACAACTTGTGGGCTACAGTTGTCAACCAATGAAACTGTAGTGGACAATACAATGATCATTTATATAAAATGTATTATATAAAGCATTATCATTAATTGTCTGAATTGGACTCCTCAGCAGAGCAGCTGAAGGGTAAAGGTCCGAAGCTCAAGTGTAACTTCTGTGACAAAGTCTTCTCAAAAAACTTTGATCTCCAGCAGCACATTAGGAGGTGAGTTGCTTGCCAGGATGTAGACTCTACCCATTTTAAAAATAGATGTGTATCCAGAAGGAAGGATTAATTAAAACAGTTTCCCTCTTGCAGCCACACGGGAGAGAAACCATTTCAGTGTATCGTCTGCGGCCGAGCCTTTGCCCAGAAGTCCAATGTGAAAAAGCACATGCAGACACACAAGGTGCTGTGATACAGAAATATCTGCATCTGTCCTCGTGGACTGACTGATGTATTTAGACTGCAAAACAACACACTAACAACAGCTGTCTTTACCTTAAAGGTGTGGCCTATGAGTGTGGCCAGCACTGTGTCTAGACTACCAATCACAGTAAAGGTGGTGCCAGTGTCCCCCAGTGAGGAAGAAGAGGGCGGGGAGCAGCAGCAAAGTGAACGGGATGAGGAGGGGCCACAGCAGCAGGGCTGTCAGCAAACACAAGCAGAAGAGCCGGCGCAAGCAGGTACCATCTGTTAAATAACACACTATGAAAATGATATCAGTGACATTGTTCTGGAAATTCCAGCATTTGAATGTGTTACGTTCCTCAGGAAGTCTAGGGAATGTGGGAAAATAACAAAAGTGTCCAGGTTGAAAAACGGGACAAATAAAGATTTTACTAACAAACTTAAAGAGATGGACAAGCTGCTGTCATTACCTGAGAGAAATAAACACCAAAGCTTATAAGCTGGTCACAAAATAAGAGTGAGTCGATGCTCAGGAACTCTTCATTTGATGATGAGTAGGAAGGAGACATCATCATTTTAAATAGATTAAAAGAATCGCTGAAAATGTTTTAAAGTGACATAAGCTACCTGTTCTCTGGAGTGTCTCTGTTTTCTGTCTTTTACATTAAATACAGTCTTTTGAAAAGTATAAGTTTCCTCTGTAGGGTGGCTGGGCTCAGCCTTAGAGATAGGGTGGGGACCATGGTCAGCCAGAGGGAACGGAGCCGCTGGTTAGGATGCCTCCTGAGTGCCTCCCCTTGGAGGTTTTCCAGGCATGCCCAACTGCAAGGAGACCCCAGGGTAGAAACAGAACCCACTGAAGAGGTTATGGGCCAGATTTACTAACAGGTTGCACCAGCACAAACAGTTTTGCTGGGGAGAAGGATGTCTGGAATACATTGCTTAGCCTGCTGCAACCCAATTTCAGCTAAGCAGCAGGCTAAACAGTGGATGTATGGACAGTCTTTTAAAAAATATATGTGAAAATGTTATTCAGAACAACATTACTTCAAATTCAGGAGAAACTAGGTAGTTAAGAGTTAGAGGTAATGATCATTTATAACATGAGAAACTTTAAAAAGTTGCCCAACATTAGCCATAAGCTGATTTAATAGCTGATTTAAATTTGGTCAAACTTCTCTTCAGGATTGCATCCTTGCACACTTCTGGACTACTTCCAGTCCATGTCTATATTCCCCACAGGGGAAAACAACAGTTTTCTTTGAAAGAGTCCACAGAGTCTAAACCCAAATGTGGTTCTCCAGGTCAGGAGCATGACCAGGAGCACACAATTTTATCTCCTCAGGTCCTGCGGTATGTGTGGAGTTTTACTGTTTGATATCGTGACATCAAAGAAAAGAGCATTCTAGGTAAATACCCTGAACTGCTGGTGCAACACAGTTGTCTCTCATTACTACTCAGCAGATTTGCCTCCTTTGTACTCCTTGCCAAAATGACAGTTGACAGGTCTGCGTTTTGACACTGCTGGACACTAAATCAGAGTGAAAGTGATTTCCATAGAGCGAGGCAAAAATAGCAGCAGCACTGAAATCAGTCCAGTGGTGCACCGGCTGCTGAATGCAACAGCAGCCAGATTTAAATCAGGGGAGGTTTTTGCGTTTTATGATTAGACTCACAAAACAGTCACCCTAAAATCAGACTGCTGCTTTGTCCCTCAGCTATAACAAATGCTTTTGTTATTCTTTAAGAAATCTGTATCTTTTTGACAATAATGTGGGTTACTGTCACTGATAAATCAGCTGCCATTGTGTTTTCGTGGGTATGGGCTCTTGACACATGTGGACACTCCCAAGTTTTAACAATAAAAATGACTTCTGGTCCAGCATCAGCCCTCACAGTAAACTCAATGCTTGACTGCAGAAGCACCCGGGGAGCTGGAGGAGAGAGTGTCTGAGGTTCAGGCTGATCCAGAGGGCAGCCAAGTGGAAGATGTGCAGAGCAGGCAGGTGCAGTCCAACCAGAACCAGCAGTGTCTGGCTCAGACCAAACAGATTGTTGTGATAGACAGCTCCTACCAGTGCCAGTTCTGCGCCAGCAAGTTCAAGACCTACTTCCAGCTCAAGTCCCACCTGACCCAACACAAGGGGGAGCAGGTGAGTCTGACAAAGGGTATCAGTCATGTTAAACTGCATGTGTAAGAAGAAGGGTTGCACTTTGATTTTTGGGCAAATAGAAGAAAACACCTACCTGTAAGATGGGAGGCACAATTCATGAACACATGATGGGTATGCATTAGAAAACTGTGCTAGTGAGGTGCATTGATTGGCTCAAAACATGCAGATACACACAAGGTCCATAACTTGGACTGCGTGCCTGTTTTCCTACAGGTTTATAAGTGTGTGTTAAAGTCCTGCTCCCAGACGTTCCAGAAGCTGGATCAGTTTTTGGAGCACATCCGGACGCACCAGGAGCAGCTGACCTACCGCTGCCACCTCTGCAGCAAGGTGTTCCCCTCGCTCTTTGAGCTGGGACTCCACCAGTACTCCCACTCCCTCTGCCCACAGCAGAACACACGCAAGGAAACCACTGTGTACAGGTCAGTTTAACCACTTATCCTTGAGTGGAGGATATAGAGAGAAGGAGTTTGGATGGGTGGAGAGAGTCTCTATCAATGATTATGCTCCTCAAAAACAAAGGACTTACATAAAGCATGACTCCTGCAGATTTAAAAGAAGGTCTCGACTGACTTATTTTTGACACAAGTGATTCTGGTCTGAAGTTGTCCTGAAGACAGATGTATTCCTCTGTTACGTAGTTTATCTTGAGCAGGTCTTATGTACACTGTTCTGTGTTCTGCTGCTGTAAATACTCATTTATATTTTAGCCCATAGCAAAAATAGTCTCTTGCATATGTTTTTTTTAAAGTTATTTAGCCTGTCTTACTTTTAACTATATGTCTATTAGTCATTGCACTTCTTCATAAGATTTGTTAACAGTAACAGTTTATGTTTTTCTTTCAGATGTGTGAAATGTCAAAGCCGATATTCTACCCAGGAGGCACTAGAACAACATCTGCTAACTGCATCACACAGCTTTCCCTGCCCACACTGTCAGAAGGTACATTATGACACACCTGATGTTTCACCTTTTTCATTTGTGAAGCTCTGTGTATGCATATGTGAAAGTAGGCATAAGATTCCCCGTGCCTAATACAGCTTGGCCTAAATTGTTTAGTGTATGAACTTAGGTTCGAGGTGTTTAGGCCTTTTGTTTTTCTTGTTGCTTATTTTACATGTCAGTCCAGTGTCTGACGCACCCCGTTTGCGACCATCAGGTTTTCCCATGTGAAAGATACTTCAGACGCCACCTTCCCACTCACGGTGTTGGCGGCAGGTTCAAGTGTCAGATCTGCAAGAAGGCCTTCAAGACGGAGCACTACCTCAAACTGCACACACGGATTCACTCAGGTCCGGAAGGAAGCTTTAAAACTTTTAGCCAAGCCACCAGACGACTACATTATCTTTGTTCAGTCAAGAGAAGAGTATTTCTATTTACGTTACTTTAGATTTAGCAGTATGGCTCTGTTCTACAGACTGTATATATAAAACATGCACGCAGTTTCCCCTCTGTAAACTTATTATGAAGGGGGAAGTTATACTTAGAAACTGTCAGGTTTTTTTTTTTGTACTAGGCTATAACCTTGCTTTTTCATGATTTAAACGTTTTAAAATGGGAGGTTGTAGGGATTGGATGAATATTGGAGCTAGCCTCAAGTGGTCTTTTCAGGAACTGCAGATTTTGGCATTTTCGTGTTGGCTTAATTTTTTGTCCCTGGAAGTTGCTTGTCCCATAAAAGCATACACAGATACATGAAGTGGAGCTGCAAGAGCACAGGACAGAGTAGAGCAGACATCAACAGACAACAGACATGGCAATGATTTAAGTCAGGCTGCATGACAAGTAGGAGCTGGGCTGGAGGTGGGTTGCAAAGTGGCTTGCAGATGTGCAGCAACTGTAGACTGGTTATAGCGTTTTATGAGATGTGAGACTGAGATCTGAGATTTGCCTATAGAATATAGTAGGGTAACAGCTAGAACCTTATGCGGGCTAGCATTCACAACAGCTGATCTGCCAGAATTGCAGCTACGCTTTACTCTGTGGCCTACCAGCACTAATGCTACACTCTATTTTTCATAGCGAAGTGAGGCCTTATCAAAAGGTCCTGAATAAATGTTTTTGTTCCAAGCGAACACCTGTTCACTGTGTAAAGATGTAAGTTTAATGCTGATTCTGTTTTCCAGGTGAAAAGCCATACAAATGTTCCCTCTGTGAGGCGACGTTCAATAGGAAAGACAAAGTGAAGCGACACATGCTCATTCATGAACCCTTTAAGAAATACAAGTGTCCCTTCAGGTGAGACCTCCAAGTGGGAAAGCCGTGTTCTCTTATGTTTCTTTGTCTTTTTTCCCACCAAAAGTTATTTCAGTTTTATGCAGCTCTTTTTTTTTTTTTTCTTTTTTTCATCAGGACACATGTCGGTTGCACCAAAGAATTCAACAGACCAGACAAACTCAAGGCCCACATCCTGTCACACTCTGGTGAGTGGATAACACCAAGAATATTTCTTTAGGACAAAGGTGGAGATGTACTTTTAGGGATGAACTTCTAACATTCCTTTCCCACATTATTTCCTAACCAGCCAGTGTGATAACAGAATATCTGAAAATTCAACAGATTACATTTTTGCCATGACAATATTTCCTATTTTAATACATCATTACATGAATTTCCTTCCAGGTATCAAGCCCTACAAGTGTCTGTTTTGTCAGAAGGCGTTCAGCCGCAGAGCTCACATGCTGGAACATCAGCAGTCCCACACAGATAACTACCGCTTCCGTTGCTCCACTTGCAACAAGGGGTTCACCAGGCAGAGCTACTACAGAGATCACAAATGTCCCGCTGCAGGAAACGAGGCAGGAGCAGAAAGAGGAACGGGAGAAGCAGAGGGAGACGAGGTAGCCGGAGCACACGTGGCCGAGGAGAAGGACGGAGAGGAAGAGGACAAAAGAACCAGGTTCATGAGGAAAGCAAAAAGGTCGCAGACGGGGGGAGACGATGGAGAGGATGACAACAGGTCAAAGGGCAGCCAGCGGCAAGTGGAAACACATGGGGAGGAGGAAGAGGGAGAGGAGAGGGGAAATGATGAGGGCTGTCAGGCTGCACTGTTCATCAGCACTATCGAAAGGCAGGCAGAGAGAGAAGAGGAGGATGATGACAAGGTGAATCATGGCGGCCGGGGACTGGAGCAGATTTCAAGCCATGACCAAAACTGCTTGCAGCAGCCATGTTTGTAGTCCTAGGATGTGGACCAATTAACAAGCTTTGTTATCCATTTTTAAATGAAAACCACAAATTTACACGACATTATTTGTTTTAAATTAAAACGTCATTTTAAATTATTCCACTGCTTTTATTTCCTTAATAGGAACTGAAAAAGATTTGCAGGATATGTTGGATCTATAATGCCAAGTTCAACCACACTGGCTCTTTCAAAACATAATCTTTGCCAATAATTTCCTGTAACTAAAACTAAATTATTTTATGCTTTGTACATGACTCAAAGTGTATTTGTGTCTATTTAAATGTACATGCATTTATTGTAAAGATCCACAGTCTGAGCCTGTTTAACTGCTAAGTAGCATCAGTTAGATTCAGTTCTTGCTCAAGTGTCAATGTTATGCAAAGCCAATCTTCCAAGGAGTTTTAATGCAGATGCCACCAAAGCTGCTGAGATTCCCATATTTCATAAATAAAATGATGGTAAAATAGCCAAATAACTGACGACAACGTAATAATCTACCAGGTCTAACTGTATTATAGTATTGCACATTTATTTCAAATCTGTGTGCGGTTTGATATTGGACACATACATATAATATTCAAAAGTTTGGGGAAAATGGGTCTAAACAGAGTAGAAACAGGGAAATGTGTTCAGACCCATTCAGCATGTTGTAGGATTCATTTTAAATGGTCGCCATTTTCTACACTTTATATCACATTACTGACAAAAATACTTTTGCAAATGTAATAATAAGAATCTTAATTCAGTATTTTGTAGAAGCCCCATTTAGCAGCACTTACAGCTCTGTGCTATGATAATTTAAGTTTTGGCTTTGGTTGGGCCACTCAAGGACTCAGAGACCTGTCCCAAAGCAGCTTCGATGTAGTTGTGACTTTATGCTTTGGGTCTGTCATGCTGAAGGGGGAACTGTTGTCCTGGTCCTAGGCAAAATTTTCTGGGGTTTCCGATTGGTCTAGAAGGTTAGTAGTTCAATTTCACTGCCTTTCACTAAAGGCACCTTAAAGAGGACTTCATTTTTAGAAGGCATGCTGGGTTCTCGGTCACCTCCCTGACCAAGGACTTTTAATCCAATGTACATGTATACAGGGTCAACTCTTACCAACTCTACTCTACAACTTTACCACTGAGCAACAACAATGAGTTGTTCTTTTGTATGCTAGTAATTCCAAAACATGCAGCTCTGGAGCTAGAGATGCCTGCAGAAAAAACAAAACTACAGGAGCAAGATAACATAAATTTAATGACATGCAGCAGAGAAAGGAGATGGAGTAAATGAGTGAATGAGAGAAAAGTAGAGGAGAGATGCATAGTAGATCTTGAAAGGCTCTCTAGCAGCCTGAATGTATAGCAGTGTAACTAAAGACTGGTCCATGTCTGCCTGAGACAGCCTCTAATTCTACTTTTGAAAACCATATCAGCACTCAGTCAAGTGCTTAATTGCAGTAATATGGTCTACAGTGCTGTAAAAAAAAGTATTTGCCCCCTTCCTGACTTCTTTTTTTTTTTTTTTTTTTGCATATTTTTCACATTTTCATTT
>VUQS01028223.1:0-20946 GCA_015108495.1 Heterochromis multidens | reverse complement strand
TTGCCATTTTCAGAAAAAAAAAAAAAAAAAGACTTTTAAAAGTCTTTAATTGTGGTTATGGTTAACACATTTATATTAGTATAATTAAGAAGGAGGAAAGAGGAAGTTAAAAACTTTTTTTCTGATAATCATTTTCCCTTACTTTCAGCAACTGGAGCTCTGCCAAAGACTCTACAAACTCCATTTTCAGTTATTGCTGCTCTTTCAGTCCTACTGCAAGCTGATTGAACAGGTCCATGCAATAAGCTCTGTTCCAGAGGTAGGTATATCTGCATTTGCTTCTCTTCTGCTTTTGAAGCTGTAACACACTTTTTAACCTGTGTCCCTGTTCAATAACATTAACCCGTCTCAACTTTTAGCTGACAAATATGTCCAAAGAGCTTAATGAGTTGAAGAGCAACCTGAGGGTAGCAGCAGCTTCAGTGACAAATGATGAGATTGCTGCCTGTGAGAGTTCCTGCTCTGAGGCTGTTTTTAGCTCCTCCGAGGCTGCAGTGCAGGCCATCCTAGAAGGTCTGAAGAACGATGAGTTTCAGACCGCTGTTCGCTACATTCGTGTGTGCAGGTGAGGAAAATAAAATGCTTGTTTCCCTGTTAATTAGAAGTGTATTTTGATAAATATGGCACTTAATAAAACAAATACTTATTGTTTCTTTTCAGAACAACATGGCCTAATGACATCTTTGGTAGCCACTCTGAGGATGAGGTCCAAACATTGCTGAATATCTACTTCAGACATCAAACTCTGGGTCAGACAGGAACTTTTGCTCTTGTGGGCTCAAAGCAGGACTTGACAGAAATTTCTATCAAGTTGATGGAACTTAATGGAGAAACTCGGGACATGATCCGAAGAGCCCAGGGCTACCGCGCCATTACAGCTTTTCTCCCAGACTCCAGGGTTTCAGGCTCAACTCTCTGATGACTCGCTGACAGCCAGAACTGCAAAGCACCCTGTTTCATGCCTAGTGTCACCTGTTGTCTGGGGTAGCTGCTATCATCTCAAGGGTTAACGCTCTCCTGGGTATAACCAAACCCCTATTTCCTCTTCTTGCTTAAAATACATCAGAATGTCATGAAGTCAGATCTTCAGATGTGCAGCAATACTGTTGTTTTTAGACTAATGAGTGACTTTGCTGTTGCAAACACAGTACAGCTTTTATTGCACTAATAATAGAAATGTCACAAAGCAGCCTGTTTGTACTGAGGTATACAACTTTCACATTTAAAAAAAAAAAAAATGAAATGAAATACCAAAGCTGAATGATTCTCTTTCAGTTATGTTGTTTTAATTGTCAAGGGAAAATGTGCAATCCTTCACTGTCTCCTGAAAGAATGTATTTGAATATCATAGCATTGGAAAGCATGAACACTGATAGCACAGAAAAAGGGAGGATTCATTACTTGGTTAAAATAGTCTTTTGTCAGTGTGTTTGTGTGTGGGAGTAGGTATGTTATGAGTGTGCTTGAGTATGTGAATTCAAATCTGACGACCATCATAGATGGAATTATTATGACTGATTTGTAAATTGTAAGTGGTTTGTGTAAAATATTCTGACATGCTGCAGATCTACTGTAATGTCTCTCAAACCTACAAACTGCTGTGTGGGTTGTCTGTTACTCAAAACATCTTACTGTACCTTTTAACTGTGCAGCTTTTAGCAAATAGGTAAATTATTTATATTGTTAACATGAGAAAAAACGTGCTTTTATCAGACTAGATTTATAGAAAAAAAATTGTTTTATCTGTTAAACCTGCCAAGTGTGCAAATTCTATGTAAAATAAGATGTAATAGCAAAGTTTATGAACAAATAGAGAAACTATTTTAAATAAAAAAATGTAAATAGTGAAATGGGGGGCTTTGCTGGGACTCACAAGACTGTATTTTTATGAAGTTACAGTTTAAGGGGCATGCAGAGTTTATATATATATACGTATATAAATAAATCTTCCACAAAAGTGGTGTAGCCTCTGGCCTTGTAAATACAACCGCCTTTGCAATGTACTGTACTTTGGTGTTCTGTACATTAATATAAAAATAAAATAAAACTTACCTTTCTTAACTGTGGTTGTAATTTGTTATTGGGATTTATTTATTTACTTTTTTAAATTAATTATTTACTTAATCTGCACCCCCGGAAGTGAGTCCTCCGGCGTGGTATCATATAAAGCCAAAAGCTTAATAACTGTTTACTAAATCTTTCAAGTATATTAGTAGTAGTAGTAGTAGTATCAGTAGTATTAGTATTATTAGGATTATCCGCGGTTAAAATTCACGAGGTCTCTTATTCTGAAGTCGCTTTGAGTTCCGGTGCGAGGCGCGCGAGGTTTGTTTTTGTCGCGTGGACAAACTAGCTAGCAGGCTGACTATTTCTTAATATCTTCTTTCGTATTTTATTTCGTAGTTTTCTGGTTTATTGACAACATTATATTAAGAGATTTATCGCGACATGAAGGTCCACACTGTCGAACGTCGTCATGGTAAGTCTGAGCAACGTCAAATTTACTCGCCGTAGGCTTTTTTTTTCTCTCCCTGTTTGATCACGATTAGCTGTCAGTGGAAGTTAGCCGTGTTTTCTTAAAGTTTTTCTACGCATGTAAAACAAACCAACGTTACCCACTAATGTCTGAACAGCTTCATGTTAGCTGTTAGGTAATAGGCTGCCTACCCTGGTGGATGTACACCATCAGTCCCCTCTGAAACTACAAGTAGCTTAGAGATCTTTCTGCTTTTTAATTCAACTTATATTTACTTCACATTCTCAGGTAACAAACTGTAGGCGGTGCCTACAATGGATTCACCCTCAAAAAACATGTATGACACATTCAAAGATGAAATCTGGAAAGGTAAGAAAACCTCTGCAACGTTATAAAGCTGTGATTTTAGGTCATGGGTACTTTTTAATCAGGTGCCTGCAAAAACAGGGCTCTTCTAAACATTATAAGCAGCAATACATTGTACAGATTTACCTTCATCTCTAAATCTGTTTGCATAACACAAGGCAAGGTGAGATCTGTGTTTTTGGACTTAATAATGAGCTATTGCCTGTTTATGAACTAACATTTTAGAGCTGGGACCACTGGACCTCAACTGGTTTGAGGTACTGACTGCTCAAACGTCAGCGAATGAGGGCAGTGGCTCTGATCAAGATGAGCTATGTGCCAATCAGGAGGGACATTTTAAAACCCCTTTAGACAAAACTGCAGTGGAAAGTCAGCTGTTTTCTACTCCAAAGGTTTTCAAACACAGTCGAATTGTGTCACCTGAAACTGAGGATGAGCAGTCGTTCACTGCTGCACAAGGTATTTCATTCAGATTTGAGTATTTACTAATTTATAGTGTAAATCTCCAACGCTTTACGTAAACACATGCTAAATAAGAATATGGGTTTCTGTTTTCACTTCATTGTTATGAAGAAGCTGTTGCAACCTACTTATTATATTAAACCTAAAAAACAGTGTTTCTCTGTGATACGTCTTAGAAAAAGATACATTGCCATGGACGGAAACACAAAGTCCAAACTTGTTTCGGAAGTCAAAACAGGGGTGAGTGCAACAAACGATGAATTATCAGTGTTTGAATTCATAGTTGCTATATAAACTGTCATCACTACAAATGGTGTTTATTTTAAGTGATTAAATAATTTAAATAGCTATGTAATTCAATCAGACCATGAACGATTTTAGTAACTCATAGTGAAGAATCGCCTTACATTGTGAATTTTGTGGAGCTATTTTTATAATAATTTTTCAAAAACAACTTGGTGTTAAGTTTTTCCACCTATTGGCTGTTTTTGATGTCTGTTTTGTCCTTATAGGGTTCCAGGTACAAAACATGGGGACATCCAGCCTCAGAGTCAGGACAGTTTTGGTGAGGTGAAAACTAATCTCTGTCTCATACAGAAGTCAAGACTTAATTATCACTGCTTAATTTTTTTACTTATATTTACAGATGTGCTTGACACCCCACATAAATCTCCGGTAAGTATAGCAAATCTAATGGTGATGATATTTTTCTGACAGTATTTGAATGTATAAGAGTGAATAACATTAAACTTACCTATCTTTTGTTTTTTTTTTTTTATGATGCAGATCAGCTACGCCAAGCATATTTCTGAAAGTCTTGGTGCAGAGATTAACCCTGATATTTCATGGACCAGTTCTTTGAATACACCACCCCCTGTTCCATCCACCCTGATTTTATGTAAGCCAGTAGCACACTTGGTAATTTTAAAAGGTCTGAAAAGGTGATACGTTCAGTAATTTTTGTCTCTTTGCAATCTTGCAGCTAAAATTGATGAGAGTCCCTGTCCAGTGAGTGTTTCTGCAGACAAGAATGTTGTTGTGAGTAGTCAGTCCAGCACAAACATACAACAGACATACCTTTTTGTTCTATTATTTTGATGAATGTTACTTAATGTCGAGTCTTTGGTCCTGCTATATTTTCATCCTATAAGTTGATATTCTGAAATTTGAACAAATGTAGAATGGTGGAATTGATGATTTGATTTTGTTACTAGAAAACAAAATCTGAAGTTATTCTTAATGTATTATTCTTTTTAGACACATTAAGAGCAAAAAGGTGCAGCATTTTAGATTTCTACTCAAACTGTTTTTTGTTCTCCTTTTCCAGTTTGTACGGAAGCTTTTCCCTTCTCTTTCGAATGCTTCCAGAGTTGGGGTAGCACCACCCAAAAACAATGATATACCTACTGATAACCACGGTACTGACTTTTTCGTTGTAGTTTGGCAATATCTGAAATAGTGAATATTTGTGAAATAGCTATGCATTCCAACAATTTTGTCTGAAATGCTAATTGTTACTCTGTCATCAACAGGTGCTGTTTTGCTTGAGGCTGTTTCACCCCAGACTTCATTAACCCAGAGTGAGGGTGTTTGGCAGCAGACACAGCCGGATTCTAATGAAGATGGAGAAATTTGCAGCACAGTAGCCAGTGTTCCTGATGAACCTGAAAATGTTTCATCCACGTTCCTCGCCAACAGTAGTTCAACACTAAGAAAAGTGAAGCCTGACAGAATCAGATGGAAGCAAATCAGATCAAACGAACATGACTTCACCTCTACAGATATTTCAACAACAAACGGGTCTAATGAAGAGGGAAAAGCTGATGAAGAACTTAGCGCTGTTCCCTCATCCCCACCTGTAAAAACTGGAAGTACTGGAATCAGCCAGTGGTCTCCATTGAGTTTATCTGAAATTCCACCTTGTACTGCAGACAGCAATATTTTAACAGAACTGCAGACTGACTCTGATTCTAGACAGTTTGTCAGACCACCTACAAAAATCACAGACTCTGGATTTATTAGGAAAAAAAGAAAATTTGTTTACACTGTTGAGACTTTGAAACCACAAGTTCAAGAAAATGAAACTGACTTTCCGAAAATGAACACATCATCAAGAATCCCAGATACTGGTAACATATTTAAAGATTAAAAAAATTATTATATATTTTCTGTCAAAATGAAAAAAATTTTTGGTTTTCTACAGTGACTGAATTTAATTATTTTTTTATTGTCATGCTTTCTTTTAGGACCAGAACTGAATAGTAAGCATTCAGAAGATTCCCCAGATGAAGCGGACTGCTGTAGTGCTGAGAAGAATGCAGAACAAAAACAAGAAAATCTTGCTTTGGAAATTCTGCCTTCCTCTGAGCAAGAAAAAGTCCAGGACCTTGACATGTCACAGCTTCACAGAGATTTTGCACAAGACTTCAGCCAAATTTCAGACTCTGGTAAAATGACAAAAGGAGTACCAGAAGATCAAAGTTACTTCTCACCTTCAGCCTGTCTGTTGGCCATGAAACAAGCTAAGCAAAAAACAAGACAAGCAAACCTTCACCATGACTATAACGGCATCAGTAACACAGGACATATGTCTACCACTAATCAAAATTATTCCATCAATGAAGGCACCATAAGTGACAGTGGATTCCAGTCTGCTGTTGCAGATATTACTCACACTGCTTCTTCGTTTATTGTTCCTTGCTCAGAGAACACTGACTCTAAAACTAATATTCACAGGACTACTCCTGTCCCATCTACAGACAAAGGGAATGGAAAATCCCAGCTCAAGGAAAGACAGACTTTAAACAGTGAAACAGAAAGTCATTTGGACAGGGAGAGCACGTTAACGCAACTGCCAGGCAGTCCAAAAGGAACTGTCGATGACTTTAACTGCATTCCACTAAATGGTCAGGTTCATAGCAGTCTGCCAGTGAAGACTGCACTTTCTCTTCCATCCGTCCATGCAACAGGATTCAAAACGGCTTCAAATAAGGGGATACAAATTTCCTTAGCCAACATGGAGAAGGCCAAGCATCTCTTTGAAGAAAGTGATGGTGAAAGGACTCAAAGTGATCAGCCTACCAAATCTAATCGTGCCACTAAACATACAAACAGCCTGAGTAATGGATCCGCGAAAAGCACAGTTTCTGTATCAAATCAGCTACCTTCTGAAAGGGAAAGATTTGAGGGTGTCAGCTGCCACTTAACAGCTTCACAAAAAGCTGATGTGACAGAACTGTGCACTCTCCTGGAAGAAGCAGATAGCCAGTTTGAATTTACACAGTTCAAAACTGCAGAAGTAAAACAGCCTTGTCAAGAAAATGCCTGCTCTCCTGAGAAGGCTGACAAAGACCTTGATCCTGATTTTCTTGCAGGCATAGATTTTGATGACAGCTTTAGTTCAGATGCTGAAAAGCACCTGGCAGTAACTGTAATGCCTGATAAAATGACCTGTGTGTTAGATGAAAAAGCAAATGGTGGGACGTCAAACATCACAGGTAAATCCACCGGTGTATTAATGTCAAGTACAGTTAAAAAGGAAAATGTCTCTCCTGGGGATGTTCTTTCCTTTTCAGAAAACATTCCTGGAAGAAGTAACTGGCTTATGTCAACTAAACGAAAAAGTCTTCACAGAGCTGAACACACTGAATTAAGCAAGATGGAGAAACAAAATCCTTTAATGCTTGGTGTGGCCTTTAAGACTGCAGGAGGGAATGCTTTAAGAGTTTCAAAAGCATGTCTGAGCAAAGCTAGAGCTTTGTTTGCTGATTTAGAGATTAATGTGCCAGATTTGAATTCATCAGACAAACAGGCTGCTGAAACTGATGCAAAAAGCAAAAAGATGTGCAGTGTAGATTCTAAAACTGCCACGGATAATTTGAAGTTCTACCTCAAAGCCAACTGCCATGTTAAAGAGAAAATTCCGAGTTGTTTTTCCAACACCAAGCAGACTGTCTCTGCATTCAGACAGGTCACAGACATGCAAGATAAAGATGCTACCAAAAGTTTTGAAAACGGCAAATTGGATGCAATCAACATTTCTGAGGAATGTGCCATTGTACACACAGAGTTTGAAGATTTAAACACTGGACTACATGGGCCATATTCTTATGGTATAGAAGTGAATAGTGTTGGTTGTAACAGTGTGCTGGATTTAAAAAATCCAGCTTCTTTCCGTGAAACCCCATTTTTCACTTCAAAGCTATTGCCATGCCCAGCATCAAAGATTATTGATTCCTCTGCCATCAATGAATTGAGTAGTGGTGATGGATTCTGTACAGCTAGTGGGAAGAAAGTATCTGTGTCAGCTGATGCAATGAAAAAGGCCAAATGTCTTCTGAATGATATTCACACACTTGAGGACACAGGCAAAAAAACAAACAAAAAAGAAAATACTTCAAGAACAGGACAGCTCACGTCTCAAAATAAAGAATCACCACCTAAAACAAGTGGATTTCAGACAGTCAGGAGGAAAGGAGTTTCAGTTTCATCCACAGCTCATAAGAAAGCAAAATGCCTGTTGAGTGAATGTGATGAAGCGGATGATAAAATCACTGTAAAACCATCAGATTATAAGATTCTAGTACATGGCCCACCATCCAGCAATGGTGGATTTCTTGCAGCCAGTGGAAAGAAAATTACACTTTCCTCCCAGGCCCTTCAGAAGGCCACAGCTCTCTTCAGTGACATCAGTTTCAGTGCAGAGAGCCCAATTGTTCCACACACAAATAACAGTGACAAGAAACATGACAATTGTGAAAATCCAGACAAAATGCAGAGTGGTTTCACCGCAGGGGAAGAAAACGTCCACATCTCAGAGAAATACATTTTGAAGGACTTTGAAGATTCTGTTTTAATAAAAGCAGTGCAAGAGGCAGAAAACTGTGATGTGGATGTTAACAATGGCATGTCAGTAAAACTTGAAAATATTGTGCCTATGAGTGGAAGTGGCAGTGAGTTAGAGATTAGACCAGATCAAAGGGTGACTTTAAACATTTCTGCAGAGTCTGCAAACAAACAAGTGAAACAAAAAGAAGACAGTTTGCTACTACAAAGTGGTGGATTTAGCACGGCAAGTGGAAAAGGAGTTTCCATTTCATCTGAAACCCTTAAGAGGGCAGAATCCATGTTGGGTCAATGTGACGAAGTGGACAATAAAATCAGTGTGACCCTATCACAATCAAAGACTCCAGTTCACATCCCACTCCCCAAAAGTGGTGGATTTCATGCAGCCAGTGGAAAGCCTGTGGCACTTTCATCTGAGGCCCTTCAGAAGGCAAAAACTCTCTTCAGTGATATTATTTCCAGTGCAGAGAGCCCAGCTGGTCCACACGCAGTGAGTGTAAAAAATTCTGTAAAGTCTGGAAATGGATGCACTGAGGACACAGACAAACAACTGAAACAAAAAGAAGACCGTTTGCCACTACAAGGTGGTGGGTTTCAGACAGCGAGTGGAAAAGAAGTTGCCACTTCTTATGAAGCCCTCAAGAAAGCAAAATCCCTGCTGGGTGAATGTGATGACTTGAGCGATAAAATTACTGTAAAGCCATCATGTTCAAAGATTCCAGTTCATGGCCAAATCAACAAGAATGGTGGATTTCGTGCAGCCAGTGGAAAGCCTGTGGCACTTTCATCTGAGGCCCTTCAGAAAGCTAAAGCTCTCTTCAGTGATATCATTTCCAGTGCAGAGAGCTCACGTGCAAAAAACAGTGACAAGAAACATGACAACGGGGAAAATATGGGGAAAATGCAGTATGGTTTCAAAACTGCAGGCGGAAAAACAGTTCGTGTATCACAGAAAAATCTTCTGCAAGCAAAACATCTTTTGAAGGACTCTGATTCTGTTTTAACAAAAGCAATGCAAGAGGCAGAGGACTGTGATATGGATGTTAACAATGGGATTTCAGTAGAACACGAAAGTGTAGCACCTATGAGTGGAACAAGCAGTGAGAAGAAAAACCTTACAGAAACTAGACTAGAGAAAAATGCAACTTTAAGCTTTTCTATAGAGTCTGGGAATGGATGCACTGAGTACACAGAAAAACAAGTGGAACAAAAAGAAGATACTTTGCTGCTACAAAGTGGTGGATTTCAGATGGCGAGTGGAAAAGGAGTTGCCATTTCTTCTGAAGCTCTCAGGAAAGCAGGATCTCTGTTGGGTGAATGTGATGAAGTGGACGATAAAATTGGTGTAAAGCCATCATGTTCAAAGATTCCAGTTCATGGCCTATTCCCCCAGAATGGTGGATTTCGTGCAGCCAGTGGAAAGCCCGTGGCACTTTCCTCTGAAGCCCTTCAGAGGGCAAAAGCTCTCTTCAGTGAAATCAATCTCAGTGCAGAGAGCCCACATGCAAAGAACAGTGACAAGAAATATGACAATCGTGAAAAGACAGGGGAAATGCAGTGGCATTCCAAAACTGTAGGGGGAGAAAAAGTCCATGTTTCGGAGAAAAATCTTCTGCAAGCAAAACATCTTTTGAAGGAATTTGATGACTCCGTTTCAGTAAAAGCAATGCAAGATGCAGATAGTTTTACCAAAGATTGCAATATGGGTGTTAACTATGGAATTTCAGTAAAACATGACAATATAGCACCTATCAGTGACAATTCTAAAGACTCTGAAAATGGATGTACTGAAGTCACAAATGAACATGTGAAACAAAAAAACACTTTGCCACGAGAAAGTGGTGGATTTCAGACCGCGAGTGGAAAAGGAGTGATCATTTCAACTGAAGCTCTGGAGAAAGCAAAAACTCTTCTAAGTGAATGTGAAGGAGTTAAGGATAAAATCAGTGTAACACTGCCACATTCCAAGATTTCAGTTCATGGTCCACCATTCAGGAGTAGTGGTTTTCTCGCAGCCAGTGGTAAGCCTGTGGCACTTTCCTCTGAGGCCATGCAGAAGGCTAAAGCGCTCTTCAGTGATATTAGTCTGAATACAGACACCCCAGCTGCTGCACACACAAGGAAGAATGATAAGAAAATTGATGCTGACAATAGAGAGAAAATACATTGTGGTTTCACAACTGCAGGGGGAGTTAAAGTCCGTGTGTCAGAAAACAGTCTTTTAAAAGCAACCAGCCTTTTCAAAGAATTTGGTGATGGGGAGTGTCGTGATTCACTCTTATTTTTAACAAGCTCAGAAGATAACCATACATTAAATCTGTCAAAAGTAAAAGATGTGGAAGGACCTTCAGGTTCTAACCTCACCACAGCCTCTGATAAAGACATTCCCACTAAGGGAAGTGCCTTTCTTGTGTTTAAATCTGTCCCCTCCTTGCAAGACCATGAAAGCTCAAGTGGACATGGTTGTACTTCTGTTAATAACAAGGCACCTAAAGATGCATTTAAGTTTCAGGAAGACACAGTTAAGCCATCTGGGGCAGGCACTCTGCATGACTGCCCTGAAGAGGAAATAGCATGTGTGTTGGACTATGAAATAAATAAGGTGAGCAGCACCAAGGAATCTAAAGTTTTTAAAGGAGACGAGTCTTCAGTTCTAAACTTTCAGTCACTTAACCTCACTGGTTGTACAGAGACCCAGCAGAAGTTTCTTGCCCAGGAAGCTCTGGACTGCACTAAAGCTTTGCTAGAAGATGAAGGTCTAGCTGGCCAAAGTTTCTTAATGACTTTAGAAAATATGCCACTACAACATAACACAAACAGCAACAGATCTGAAGAGGGAGAAAAGCGAAGAGGGAAAAGATCAGTGGAAGACCTAGAAATGACTGGTAGGTGTCTACATTGCTACTCAGATGTTTATTTAATGTATTTTTATTGGAACTGTACTGCTTTTTTTTAATGTTTTCAGATCCAATTTAATATAATTAATTTTTTACAAGCAAATTCCATTAATACGGATAGTCATATTACTTAGTACTTTTTTCTTAGCAATTTTTCTAGTTTACTTAAAGAAGTTAAATGTTACTTTATGACACATAAATCATTGCTTTCAGATGAATAAATACACCTGATCATAATTAACTTTAAGCAACAGCTCTGCTCTGAGAATTAATAGCCTTCTGACTATCTAGGTCAGCCTCCCCTGAAAAGACGGCTCATGGAAGAGTTCGACCGGACTCTTGTTGATCCAAAAGCTTTAACTGTCTACCCAGTAAAAAGTTGTCCAAATGGTAAATGATTAGCACTATGGGAAGTTTTCTTAGAACTCTTTATTTTGTGTTATGCATTAAATAACTGTTTGTATTTATTCCTAATAAGGTTTAATGAAAGACAGGGGAGTTTTTAAATACAGCACCTCCCTTTATCCAAACATCACTCGGCCACACAGGTAAGTTCCTCCTGAAGCGCCATGTTTTCAGGCAGATTACCCAAGTTATCAACTTTTTGTGATGTATAGTTTTCTTTTCTGCAGCAATGGAAAGAACTATGTGGAAACTAGATTCCAAAAGACACCACAAACACAGAACTCAACCCCAGGAGACAGCAGATCAGCACGTTACAAGACATCAGCATTTGTTCCTCCATTTGTCAGAAATACAAAGGCAGAAACTCATAAGAATACGGTGTTCAAGGATAACATAAGAACACCTTCGGCCTTTGTTCCTCCATTCAAAAGACAAAGAACTATTGTTCAAGAGAGTTCCTCTAAAGCGCATGAGGGCGAGGACAAACACCAAAAACCGTTTGTAATGCCATCAAACAGCAACTGTTTCGTACCACCCACTAAAAAAACACAAGGCGCTGCAGATGTAACTGTCATAGCTGCAACTCCAAGTGACAATATGATGAGTAATCAAAGCTTACCTGTTGACTGTGGGTCTGTCAGTGCTGTTGAAGAGACATCAGGTGTGGATGGCACATGTTCAAGGAGCCAAGGTGGAGTAAACACTTCGAGTTACATCAGTTTAAAACATTCTTTGTGACATAATTTAAAAAAAAAACAAAAGAAAAAAAACAATGTGTTGTCTGTTTGCAGATGTATATCAGAATCTTCAGAACATTGAGCTGGCACAGGATATGCAAGACATGAGGATCAGGAAGAAGAAGCGCCAGAACATTCGACCTCTCCCAGGGAGTTTGTTTCTTCTAAAAACCTCAGGGGTAGCGAGGATCTTATTAAAAGCTGCAGTGAATGGAAAGACCCCAGGAAGATACACCCAAAAACAGGCAAGGCTGGAACTGTCGTTAGGCTTTGAAGCATTTCTTATCTTATTCAGATTTCTTTGTTTTGGTTATAAATGCAGCCTGTTACATAAACATGTTTGTTTTTCTTTTTCAGCTTTATGGATATGGAGTCCAGAAACATGTTTCTGATATCACCAGTGAGAATGCAGAATCTTTCCGCTTTAGTCTGCTGCAGTTCATCAAACATGAAGCATTTACAGATGGAGGTGGAGTTCAGCTTGCTGATGGAGGATGGCTGGTCCCCAGCAATGATGGGACTGCAGGGAAAGAAGAGTTCTATAGGTATCATTGAATCACACTTTGTCATGTCAAATGAATCATATTGAAATAATCAGGTTTAACAACAAACTGTAAACTTATAATACTAAATATCATCTCGTCCATACAATGTCCACAGAGCATTATGTGACACCCCAGGTGTGGATCCTAAACTGATCAGTGATGCGTGGGTGTACAATCACTACAGATGGATTGTGTGGAAGCAAGCCTCCATGGAAAAATCTTTTCCGGAAATCGTAGGCAGCCGGTGTCTCACCCCAGAGCAGGTTCTCCTCCAACTTAAGTACAGGTACATCTGAGTAAAGCTTGCTCAGATATTTATGTAGTTGTAGGCCACTCCTTAATGTGCACATCTTGTTGCGAAATAACTGTTAGGCATTTCCTACTGCTATTTTGTTTAAATTAAAGGTTTAATACAGGTAAAATAAATGGCCAGAAATATAAAATTTCCACTGAATGAATATATATATATATATTAGTGTGTAAAGAATTGGTCAACCACTCGCACTCATTTTAATCAATGAATATAATGAATGTCAGATAAAAGGGTACGATGCTCCATTACGTTTCCCAAAATTTTGTTGACATCATCAAATATCTTGTTTTAGCTAACTGATTGTCCAAACAGATGTTTCATTTTTAATGAGAAAACCAGCAAAAGCATCATGGCAGAAAAAATGAATTCTAAAAAGTGTTGGCATTTCCAAAAATAGTTGCTAGGTCGTTATTAGTCGTTATTAGTCAATTAATGCATTCATTGCTTTTCTCAACAACATATTTTGTTTGTGTTAGATATGATGTAGAGGTGGACCACAGCCGCAGGCCAGCTCTGAGAAAGATCATGGAAAAGGATGACACAGCAGCCAAGACCCTGGTTCTCTGTGTTTGCGAGGTCATCTCCAGGGGTCATTCACCGAAAAGACAGAGTCACAATGACACCAAAACTCCTCACAGTGCAGATGCGAAGGTTGAAACTCCAGCTGCACTCATATGGCTGACAGATGGTTGGTATGCCATTAAAGCTCAGCTGGATGAACCTTTGACAGCAATGGTTCACAAAGGTCGACTGGCTGTCGGGGGCAAGTTGATCATCCATGGGGCTCAGCTGGTGGGATCACAAGAAGCTTGCTCCCCTCTGGAGGCACCCGAATCTCTAATGTTAAAGGTACTCTAAGACGAAGGCCACAAGTTCTTCTGTCTCTGCACAACACAACCAAATAACAAGGTGCCTTATTTCTTCTTCATGTGTTTAGATCTGTGCCAACGGCTGCAGACCTGCACGATGGGATGCTAAGCTGGGATTTCACAAGGATCCTCGGCCATTCCTGCTTCCAGTCTCCTGTTTGTATAGCATTGGAGGGCCAGTAGGATGTGTTGACATTGTCTTACTGAGAAGCTACCCCATACAGGTGTGCATTGATATATCATTACTGTTAACTGAAGTTTCTTTTTTTACTATATGTGTAATATATTTTTCAGTGGATGGAGAGGAAGCCAGATAGCGGTGTTGTGTTCCGTTCTTCGCGTGCAGAAGAGAGGGAGGCGAGACGATATAACAGCCACAAACAAAAAACAATGGAAATCTTATTTGCAAAGATTCAAGCTGAATTTGAAAATGAGGAAAAGGGTAAGAATCTGGTTTTCAACAAGTTAAGTACTACACTCTGAAACTCAACAAGTTTTACAAGCTGTTATCTTTAGGGAATATCAAACTGCAACGGCGAAGAAAAACAATCAGTAATCAAGAAATTGCAAGTCTGCAGGATGGAGAAGAGCTGTATGAAGCAGTAGGGGATGACCCGGTTTACCTCGAGGTAGTAAAACATTTGCTTTACAGATTGTTAACCTAATTTCACCTGTGAAGAGTTTTAGTATATTACCTTTTTTCCCTTCTAGGCTCATTTGAGTGCACAACAGCTGGAGACCCTTCATTCCTACAGGCGCTCACTGATGGAGAAGAAGCAGGCTGAACTGCAGGATCGATATCGCCGTGCTCTAGAAGCAGAGGACAACGAAATGAACTGCCCCAAGCGAGAGGTTACGCCTGTGTGGAGACTCTGCATTGCTGACTCCATGGACTTACCCGGCAGGGGTGTGTCTTCATTATTCTTCTTGTTTGACCCTTTTATAATTACTTTAACTTGCAAACTCCTGTGTGTTGACTTTTTAAAATTTTTATCTTGGTTTTAGTTTACCAGCTGAATCTTTGGCGACCTTCCTCGGATCTCCAGTCTTTATTAAAGGAAGGCTGTCGATACAAAGTCTATAACCTCACCACTTCAGATGGAAAGAAACGCAGCTGTATTGAAGGTATTCAGCTCACTGGGACAAAGAAAACACAGTTTCAGGAGCTCCAGGTACTGCAGCAAACAAACTGCCTTTTGCACACATGGTGCACATGGAATTTTGTGTACACTTTATAAATTAGACATGATGGAAACTTTTTGTAATATGTGATATTATCATTCAGGCATCACAGGAATGGTTGTCAGCATATTTCCATCCGAGAGTTTCTACAGATTTTGTAACTCTTCAAAACCCAGATTTTCAACCACTGTGTGGAGAGGTTGATCTGACAGGATATATCATCAGTGTTATAGATGGACAGGGTAGGTGTGTGTTTCTTCTTGTTTTTCTCACAACTACCTGCATAAAGTTCACTCAAAAGTCTTCTTTTGAACATAGGTTCATCTCCTGCATTTTATTTGGCCGATGAGAAACTCAACTTTGTGAAAGTTCGCTGTTTCAGCAGCTTGTCTCAGTCTGGCCTGGAAGACGTGGTAAAACCACACGTCATATTGGCTCTGAGCAACCTGCAGCTGAGAGGTCAGTCAATGCATCCCACTCCTGTTGTGTATGCTGGAGATCTGACAAGTTTCTATACAAATCCCAAAGAGGTTCATCTACAGGAATCCCTCAGCCACCTTAAAACCCTGATCCAGGTAGAGTGCTAAAATCAAAACTTTCAAAGCTGCTGATATTCTTCAGAAAACCTTTTGCATTAGTTATAATTTAATCAAAGCACAGCTGTAATTGGAAATGCTGAACAGGAACACCAAAATTTCTTTTGTCATGCTCACTGAGTTCACCTTTAAAAAGTGTTAATCTCATCAATGGAAATCGATTTGTAAAAAATGTGATTAAAATAGCACAGTTAACCTATGTTTTTCCCTTGTTTATTTTCATATCAGACTTATCTGAATGCAATTAAATGTTAAATATTAAAACTTACATCACAGTTATTTTTAATTTTGCCGTGTCTTTTCAGTGTCAGGAGAACTTCTTTGTAACTGCTGAGGAGAAGCTTTCACATTTAGTCAAATCAAATGGCCTGAGCTTTAGCTCCTCTCCAGCTCTGCAAGGAGAAACAGCAACTTCTACAACAGACAAAAGACAAGACACAAAGACAAGTGTGAGTTTAACTTCATGTTGTGGTATCTTGGGCTTTTCAATATATCTGTTATAACATCGAATCATCTGGGCTTTGCAGTATAGCTGTTATAAGCCCATCATCTTGATTATGTCTTTTTATGCAGGTGATTTCTCAGAAGCCAGCCAGAAACCTTGGATCATTCACTCCTGTTGGCAGGAAGCCTCCCGCACCATCCTCAGCAGAAAAAGATCCTAAAAGCCTGAAAAGGAGGAGAGCACTGGACTATCTGTCTCGTATCCCGTCTCCACCGTCTCTCTCCCATCTGGGTTCGGTGTCTTCTCCATGTGTAAATAAGACATTCAACCCGCCTCGGAGGTCCGCAACACCAAGCACTTTAAAAACTGTACAGACACCATCTCACAAACCCACTGACCCACTGGGAGAGAATGAATGGGTGAATGATGAGGAACTGGCTATGATTGATACTCAGGCTTTGCATGTTAATTTAATCTAGATATGTACTACTGTGTGATGACAAGCACACTACAGCTTTGAAAAATTTCCAAATGACTGAATGTAAATGCTAAAGGTTGTGTGTATATAACACACTTGGTGTTGTTTTTGTACACTCACTAACCTCATAAAATGGGGAAAGTACTTCAGTACTGAAATCATGTCAATTCACAATGTTTTAAAATCTTATACTTGTTTCCTGTAAAGTTCTGTACATTCAGTGTTAAATAAATTCAGAATTATATTGCAACAGTTTTGGTCTGTGGGTCTCTGCTGCTGCATTTAAAGATGAGCAACTACAGGGAGTCATGTTGAGAAAGTGGTGACTTGTGCAGTCGTGTGAAAACAGTTTCTGCAGGACTATGTAGTCCTGTGAAAAAACTAAGCACATCGTTACTGCTTCCATAGGAATTAAGAGGGTAAGTAGAAGCCAGGTGCTGCTAATCAAATGCATGCAAAAGCACTGGATTAACTGATCATCGGCAAGTTTGAGCAACTCTGTAAAAGCAGAGGTTTTGGCAGTTTGCTGGTCCAGAGTATTCAGGTGTGAGTTAGCACAATCTTCCCAGAAGTGGATGTCCCAGCAAACCCAAAACTTAAAAACATCTCAGAGTCTGTAGGCCTCAGCATGTGAAATGTTAAAGTTCATGACAGTACAATTAGAAAAAGACTGAACAAATATGGCTTGTTTGGAAGGGTTACCAGGAGAAAACCTCTCTAAAATCACGGCAGCACAGCTTAGGTTTGGAAAGCTGCATCTGAGCAAATCGCCAGACTTCTGGAACAATGTCCTTTGGACAGATGAGACCAAAGTGGAGATATTTGGCCAAAATGCACAGCTCCACAGGTGGTGTAAACCAAACACATCATATCGGCACAAACATCTCATACCAACTGTCAAGCACAGTGGTGGGGGAGGGGTGATGACTTGGGCTTGTTCTGCAGCCACAGAACCTGGGCACCTTGCAGTCATTGAGTCAACCATGAACTCCTCTGTATACCAAAGTATTCTAGAGTCAAATGTGAGGCCATCTGTCTGAGAGCTAAAGCTTGAATGAAATTGTGTCATGCAACAGGACAATGATCCCAAGCACACCAGTAAATTTACCCTGGAATGGCCAATAAAGGAAAGAATAAAGGCATTGCAATGGCCCAGTCAAAGTCCAGACCTCAACTTGTGCATAAATGAATGCACGCAAACATCAATAAACTGAACCAATGTTGTAAAGAAACATAGGCCAAAATCCCTCCACAGAGATGTGAGATACTGACAATGTCATACAGATAAATGATTATTTAAGTTATTGCTGCTAAAAGTGGTTCTACAGTGAATCATGGGGTGTACTTAGTTTTTCAGAGGACTTTAAGAGGGAGGAATTCTGAACTGAGAGCTTTGATAGTTAAGGCAAAAGTAAAGTAACGTAAAGTAAAATAACTACACAAAAGTAAATTCTTTTTAGTCTGACAAATCATTGATTTGTTAGTTTTGACCAATCAAACTTACCCAAAATATTTTTTTTAAAGTAAAAAAAAACTCAAAAAGGTTAAAGGTATATAACCCCCGCAGAATACAGTATTAAAACGTTTTTAATAATCAACCACTTCCAGTCATCTTGATTCAAAATGCTAAATATGGTCAAATTAAGAAATACATATGATTATACTCTCAGAAACCATTTTTGCTACACTTCAATAGAACAGCTCTGCCATAACTATAGTTAGTTTTAGTGTTTAGTTTTTGGAGATGTCCTAAATATGTGAATTTAATTACATTTAACTACTGGTTAATTTTTAAATCCAGGTGGTTTTAATTAATTAATTAATTAATTAATTTTCCACACGAAGATGTCAGGAAACAGCTTATAATGCAGTCCAGGACAATGAATAGCAATGGCTCAGTCATGCTATAAAACCACAGCCATTATAAAATACAGCTGGGCCCCAGTAAAGTGGGCGCTGTTCTTTTATCACTGCTGTGTCGCCTTCCAGTTCCGCTGGTGTCGCTCACGCAGTGACTGGCCGGGATGTCTGCCGTTAATAAGAAAATAGAAGAAGAATCTCACTTCCGTAAACACAACGCGAGTGCAATTTTGAATCCTCACACTGGTGTATTGTTAACGTCGCTTTTCCCTCCATTTATGCATCCATGAATGTGTACGGTAAGTATCCGTGAATACCGGCAGTTACTCTATAATTTTACGTTTACTTAGATCATTATTTTGTTTGTTTGTTTATTTATTTGAATTGTCTTCTGTGTACCTCGTGTTGTGGCACTTTAGCCAAAGGTTAATGGTTAGCTGAAGGCTTTGTTTCAGTTGTAGCTCATTTATGTACAGTCTGTGTCACCATATGCACACATATGTACACATGAATACACGATATATCAGCTGATATACTCCCTGAAACTCTACATTGGCGTAGCCGCACCAAAAAGCGTATAACAAAAATAAATCAAGCAATAACAATAAAAATAACGTGTTAATTTCTTTTAAATTAGTATTTTTGTGGTGTTCCAATGACGTGACTATTCTAATCTGTTTTCATGCAGATGTCGCACCCTGAATTGTCCTGTAGGGCCTCTGATGCCAGAAAAAAGTCTTATGTGAGTGAAAGTACAGAAGCTTGTAAAGATGACTCTGCTGACACCAACACTACGTGTGTGGGCACTGAGTGCGGTGCTCCAGACAGCCATGTGAGGGACCGTGTGTTAAAGGAGGTGGGATTCACCAGCACTGCATTCATTGGTCCAGCGTTTCCTCCGCAAACAACTGCAGCCGAGTCTGTCATTGAAGACTCGTTGAGTGAGTTTTACAAAGAGCTTGAGAAGATCGATACCCCTGATGGTGTTAATGGTAACCCAGGGAAACAAGATGCAGCTTTTGATCAGCCGCTTGCACCTCCTAAATTACCTACCAGCAAAGAAGCTCAGGATGTGCCTGAGGAGAAAATTGTTAATGTGAGGGACTTTGCAGAAACAGATGGCTCACAGAAAAGCAGTGGAAGAAAACAGCCAGTGTGGCCTCACTGGTATCAAAATGAACCGTACAATCCCAGGAGACAGAGGCCAGGCCCGGAGCCGAGCTCTGCCCAGTGGCGTCATCCACAACCACTGGACAGACCGCCAAACCCAAGATTTCACAGCCCACCGTTCCCTCACCAGCCACCACCATTTGCATTCCCAAATCTACAAAACACACCACCACATGTGAATCGTACCTTTCAACATCCAGGCATGGCAAACCTCTATCAAGAGGAGCTGCATTTTCCAGCTTTTTCTAGCTTCCCACCTCCAAATGTATGCAGGCACCCCTCTCAGGGCTTTTATGGAGGTCTTCCACATCAGTTTGACAGGGATGTGCAGGGCTACAGCTATGATGGACACTCAGATAATGTAAATGTCAGGTGGCCTAGAGATAGAAATGAAGCGCTGTCTCAGTTTAATGAAGATTATAACAGGCTGCAGAAATGTGATTCAGTAAATGAACCTTGGGAACAACAGCATCACTACCAGCCCCGTGATGATGCTCGTGCACATCATTCAGCCCTGGTGCTGATTTTGATGAGGGGATTACCAGGATCTGGGAAATCCACACTCGCCAGGTACATCTGTGTGTAATCTTGATTTAATTTCTGTCTATTTATTCTTATCTGAAATGAATATCTTAAAAGCAGCACTTTGAGACCAATTGTTTCTCACAGGGAGCTGCTCTCCACCGGCCCCAGCGGGGTCATTTTGAGCACAGATGATTACTTTGCACACAAAGATGGCTACCACTATGACCCTAGCCTTCTTGGAGCAGCACATGAATGGAATCAGAGCAGAGGTACTGACTTATTAAATTTACGAAATTCAAGTCATAGAAAAACATTTAATAGAACTGAAGCAACTCTATAGTGTAGTGTTTTACACATTCATTATTATCAGGCTGTCCTAAAAACTCTCTGAAAAATCTTCAGTTGATCCAAAATGCTGCAGTGAGAGTACTGACAGGGACTAGAAAGAGAGAGCATATTTCTCCCATATTGGCTTCTCTTCATTGGCTCCCTGTTAAAACCAGAACTGAATTTAAAATCCTTCTTCTTACATACAAGGTCTTGAATAATTAAGCCCCATCTTATCTTAAAGACCTCATAGTACCATATCACCCCAATAGAGCACTTCACTCTCAGACTGCTGGCTTACTTATGGTTCCTAGGATATTTAAAAGTAGAATGGGAGGCAGAGCCTTCAGCTTTCAGGCCCCTCTTCTGTGGAACCAGCTCCCAGTTTGGATTCGGGAGACAGACACCCTCTCTACTTTTAAGATTAGGCTTAAAACTTTCCTTTTTG
>VUQS01028220.1:0-14343 GCA_015108495.1 Heterochromis multidens | reverse complement strand
GAAGAAAGGGGGGGGGTGGGGGGGGGGGGTTGGGGGGGTGGGGGGTGGGGGTGTGGGGGGGGGGTTGGGGGGGGGGGGTATGAAAGCCATGCAGGAAGCTTTTAATTGGTCTCTGTGTCCATGGATTCATCATTATTTCATATGCTGTGGAACCATTGCGTAGATATCTTACCTGAGGCCTCCACAGCTGTTTGATACAGCAAAGGAAAGAATGACTAATTTCACTGAACTCTCCTTTTACTGATCTGTTCTCTGCTTACAGACATCAGTGTTCACAACACAAACAGAAAGGCAGATTGAAACATGGCAAATGAAATATTAAACACTCTGATTTTTCTTTGAAAAGTTGCATGTAACACTAGCATATAGAAACAAACAAAAATGTCATATGAATCATACAGAGTCATATATTTTGGAATCCTACAATGAAAATATCAACTTAGTTATACTATAGCCTCGACACAGAAAATATTAAATTCTGATGAGGTAGAACATTACATAAAAAGGTAGTATGAGCACTGATTGCTAACTTGACAAACACAGGAAACACAGTTTTATTGGAATTGCTGTACTGGAAAGCACAAACTGTTCACATTAACAATGTTGGACTAATTTGAGTAAAAACTCATGAACGATTTAAATCATCCCACAGTTTATTTTCACCATGCTAGTATTGTAAACACAGTCATAAATGAACTGTAGTCATATAGGAAAAGTACATTATAGTGTACTATCTCTTCAGAGGAAGAGATTGCACAATAATACCATTAGAGAGACAAGTTATCTCTAAGAAGTACATATAGCACTTCTTATGTTATTACATTAATACAGTGAAAAAAAAAACAAACAAATGTGAGATAATGCTAATACTACCTACCTGTGTTATAACCTATGAACAGTGTTGATTGCTTTTCGGCTGTCGTCCGACACATTGATTTCTTATTAAAAATCATAGCACAGGCAACAGAGAAGGAAGGGTAGATGGAGAGGTCTAAAGGAAAGATAAGAGCAGTGAAAAAAAGGAAGGTTAAAACGCAAAGAGGAGAAATTGGGATGGGGGGGGGGGCAATCACTAAGGAGGCAAACCGATTTTCCATCATTATCCTGTAAAATATCATTTGATTGGCTGCTCAGTGGCAGGGGCCCCTGGTGGCTGCAGCTCTGTCATCAGGCCAAGGAGGAAAACACACAGCTTTTCACTTTTTCTGTCAAAACTAGCTTTGCCCGAATGGTATCACTTTAAATGCCATGACAGTGGAAGGTGGAAGGGAGTGTGATGGGCCTAAGGGTATACATAGACCCAATATGCTAGTGACACTGATACAAGTGTAATTCTAGACTATTAGAGTGACACAAGAGATTCTCCCAACCCATAGAAACACACACACACACACACACACACATACACACACAACCCTGAACACAAAGCAGCTAAGGCGGCTGGGGTGGGGGTGGGGGGCATATGTGGAACAGGCTGTCATGCCATGAAAATTTAAGAAATTCTTTAACCTGGCCTTTCCTGATCCCCTCCTCCTTTGAATATTTTATAATGCCAAAATGATTTATTAACTTGAGACAGGTACAGCTCAGTAGGGCCAGGTAGAGCCACAGGGACAACAGCGGGGTAAGACCCACAGGGTGCCACATTGATCAAAAGGCAAAGGGAAAAGGCTGGTTTCTACCATATTTTACAATGGATTTTCAGTAATGCTTCCCTTTTTTGATGGAAGTAGGTTAAATTAGATTTTTTTTTTCCCTTTTAATGTTTATTGTAATGTAATGGTTATTAGAAAAAGGAAGAAATTTTTCTTTTTAACTTCGTAGCCTGCTGATTAATGTTTGCTATTTCAACTAATGGCTGCTACAATGTATCAACATCAGTCAGGGAACAGTCACCTATAATTCCATATGTTTTATGGCTCATGATTGCCAGAGACGCCGTTTGGTCAAAAATGTCATAAAGGTCCCTGAGCAAGGGTGAATGTGGAAGGGAAACATGGTGATCAGAAACTTAATAACTCAAACAATTCATGTCAGAGAGATAGAAAAAGAAAAGACAGAGAGAAGTAAGAAGGCATGGGTATGAAACAAAATAAATTATATAACTAAAAGAGGTAGAGAACCATGAACAGATAAATGAGACAGAAAGGGAGAACCATCGAAATGGAGCGAGAGTGAAGGAGCAGTGAAGCAGATAGGGCCCATGGGAGCCAATGAGAGAACAAAAGCGGCCCTTCTGCTAATTGACTGCAGAATTAGCCCCATCTCCCCCATTGGGACTGTGGTGAGGCAGTGGCAGATGGAGGCAGACTGGACACCAGAGCAAAAAAAAAGGCCTGCAAAACCTGCCGTGAAGCTGTCCACAATTGTGGGTCACAAAACTGCAATGCGCTCCTTGTTTAACATGACATGGCCAAGCCCAGAGAAAGGATTGCGAGGGCTGTGGGTGGGATTAAAAAGGTCATCAGAAGAGCTTGGGACTACTGGATGTGGGGAAGAGTGTAGAGAGGATTGTTAGGGCAGGATTATTATTACAAAGGATTTCTTTAAGTATAATGTGCTTTAAAAAACAACTTAACTTAATAATATTTGAGATATCTATGCAGAGTAACTGTGATTAACACAGTCACATTAACTGTGATTTTTTTTTCTTTTTCAAAACTGCAATTGTAATAATGGGTGCTTTAAGATATACAATTACTGAAGTAATGTAGAATCAATAAAACAGATAATTCTAAAAGAGAACCTTGGGATAAGTGAAATTTAACTTTTAATTCAAAATACTAATTATAATGTGGTATGGCCCTATACTTAGCATTATGTTTTACATAAGATGTTACATTTAATGTTAAATAAATACTCATTATCAAGCTATATCTTGAAAGAGAGCCAATTACCAGATTAGTCAATATACAATTTTAATAGATGTGTGGCTGTTTAAGTATTTTTAATCAAACATTGAAAGAAAAGAAAGAACGGGAAAAAAAGAAAAAGACAGAAAATAATCAACAGGTTTTTCTGTTCCTTCCTTTTTGTTTAATTTCTATTTTATTGCAACTGTAATACTTGCATGCATACAGCTTGCATGTATTTGTAACAGCAGACAAATCTGTATCAATACACTTTTCAGTGTTTAAACATCGTAGCAGAAGTATATTTAAGTGTGTAACTGCTAAGTTCTGACAGCTGTTTTTGCAGCAAAGTGTGACTGTTCAACAAATCTTTGCATATGTTTGCTAAAACTGACTCATAAAGTCCACAATTACATTTAAGTGCATTTTCTCAGATAATGGTTTATAATAAGAATAAGAATACGAATAAGAATAAGAATAAGAATAAGAATAAGAATAAGAATAAGAATAAGAATAAGAATAAGAATAAATCACAGCATAGAATAAATTTAAAAAAAAAACTATACAAATATTTATAAATTCTCCTATTCTTGTTGTCAACTTTTCATTGCTCAAATAAGTTATTAAAATCTGAATCAAAAAACCCCAGATTCCAGGCTCCAAAAAGTTGATAGAAATGCATGACAGCAGTTTGCACACCCTCACACCATACCATCCTGCATATCCAAGTAGCTACTCTTACTATGAAGTTGAATTACACTGCTCAAAGCACTTTTTTAAAGTGCCAAAAGCAGCCATTCCTCTTCTAGGGATTACTCTCAGGAGTGTATTTACAGTTTCTTTCTCTCATAAAAAGGCCATATGGAAATCAGAGGACTACAGACACCACTCATAGGTTGTTTTGAAATTCAAAAAAGGTGGGGAGTTAAACTATATTGTCCTTTTGAGGATGCAGGAGGATGCTTTCCATTCTGCACTGCACCATGACTGTCATAGTAATCTGATATGACAAATTCACATACAGTGGATTAGCTTCCGGTGGTGAAAGCCAGAGCGGTTAATATTTGTTGATGTTGCTTTTATCCAGGAAGTCTGGTGTCCCTGGGCTGTGGTACCCTGATGAGGAAAGGAAAGGAAAGGAAAGGAAAGGAAAGACAGAAGCAAAAGAAAGGAGAGGAAGACTTATTTTCTGGGTAGAAGAATAAAAAAATCTGAGGGCCACTGGGCCTGCTCATCACTTTGTATGCTGTCAAAATCTTTGATGTTCCCCAACTCTTGATGTTGGGGGCTATGAAAAATGCTTAGCTCAATTTAAGCCTCTCGCAAAAAAGGGCTAACAACTGTAATTAAATCATTAAATTCTTGTCTACGCTTCACAGAGCATAGAGAAAATTAACTTCCCACCAACCTCATTTTCTACTTGAACATGAAATAATGATTTTTTTTTTTCTCAAGCTCATATAATTACAAAGCTAACATCTGATAGAGTCAGCATCCAGGGGGGATTATCACATGCATGAGTATTAGACCTCATTACCAGCTTGACTGCAAAATTATTACATCTTGTAATTGGATGGTGAGATTTATACACAGATTGGCCGGGTTTCTGTAAGATTGTAATTACAAGCTTCATTGGTTTGCTACTTATCGGAACTTCACAGAGAAAACAACTGGTAAAATGAAATGAGCATTTCATTAACCTATCGCCTTATCAGGGGAAAAACCTGTGTAACGTTCATGTATGCATTAACATAAATAGGATCATTCATTCTGCCGCCAGAAAGCCTAGGCCTGTAGTTCTGCTTTTTTTTTTTTTCTTTTGCAATGAGGGTGGAGGATAGAAGAGAGAAAGAGCGTGGTGGTGGTGTGGGTTTGATTGCAGTCGGAGTAGGAGGGGAGGAGGTTGTGGCAATATTCATTCATTTTGACAGAGTTTATTTAACCTTCATAATCCTGTGTTGATGGGGAACGGAGGGAAAAGGGACACATGGGCTAAAAAGGGATGAGATGGAAGGGGAATAGGGGAAAGCGAGGGCTGCAAGGGGTGAGGTGGAAAAGGAAAAAATAATAATATATTATTTGTCTAACGTTACAAGGGATGAACTCAATATATCTATTACTTAAAGAGTAACTGACTGTGAAAGTGTTCATTTCACGAGAGACGAGGCAGTGAGCTGGCAGGGTCTCTTGGGGCTCCGAGGTGTCTGCTCTTTCCCTCTTTTCTAGCTCTCTTGCTTCCTCTCTCTCTCTCTCTTTCTCTCTCTCTCTCTCTGCTTTGATGTTTCCCTTTTCACTATTAACAGACTCTGGCCATGTTCCTCTCTTGCTCAAACACAGCGGCAGGTGCGGCTTGTATGCCCACATAAATAACCTCCTAACACAATGACACCAGGGGATCGATTCAGATTTTGATGGGTGCAGCTCCTCGTACAAAAGGTGTGTGGGGGTTTTTGCACGTGTTTGTGTGTGTGTGTGTATGTGTGTGTGTGTGTGTGTGTGTGTGTGTGTGTGTGTGTGTGTGTGTGTGTGTATGAGGCTGTGTAGATGATGCAGCAGGAGAAGGGCTGCAGTTACAGCGGCTGGGACCGTCTGGTAAAGCCCCGTGCTGTTTTATTTCTCTCAAGTGCAGCCAAAGACATCTCTTCCCTCCATATGTTATCCTTATGCACCTGAACGGCAGAATTCCATTGAAGCTGTATATCAGTCATGCTGCACTCCACCTCACACGCATATTTAACCTATTTGTATACTACACCCCCGAACTGAAATTTTCATCGCGATCTTGTAGCTTTCTTATCTCTTGGCCATCAATTTTTTATTGCACATCTATAAGGCATGACATCAGAGATTTAGTCTGTGAAATTTTTATTTTGTTTTTGCATGTGAAAGGGTCATTTTTTATATCTAGTGCAATGTGGTTTTGTACAGAACAGGTAGTGGAGCAGCCAAATGAGTGGTTAAAAACAGCCAAGCCTTTCTCCAGCAGTGGAGTTTTCATTGCAGGAGTTAGCGCCCCACAGGCAGTACAGTACCTGCCTCTATCAATAATTGAGCTGCTCTTGTCCTGTTATGGAAAAGGAATGAGAAGAGGCTGGGGGGAGAGTTTCTCCAGCAGCTCTTTTGTGCAGATTTAACTCATCCATATTTAAGAGAGGTACATTTGCAAGGATATAGTAAGTGGTTGGATTTAACTGACATGTTGTGTTTTTATCTCTTTCTTTATTGGGTGTAGTTTGTTTAGTGCTTTTCTCTGTAACTCAGCACTTCTAGACCTGTGAAAATGATGAATTAGCTATTAAAACTAGCAGTGTGCTGTATTCTGTAGGGTGTAATCATCTCACAAAGTAAATTTCTCTCCAGCAATGCCTGGAAACATATTTAAATTCATATTTAAGTTTCAAAAACATGTTTAAAATCTTGATGCCATGATTGGGCGGTACCAATCATAAATCTTCACATATTACACATATTCACTGTATTTGGACTAAATTAAGTTGAAAATGTATTTATAGATTTTATAGTCATCTATAAGAGTTTATAGGTGACTAAGTTAAATTTAATGGATTCATCAGTTTGTTCCATTTTGAAATTTGCTGCTTGAAATAAGCTGTCACCCAACTCTCAGTTGTGCATAAACCCATTATGTACACCAAGTGGCAGATAGTTAAAGTTAGAAATCACTTCAAGTCCTCAACTACTTTAACGTTTTCCATTAAATGAGCCAAATGCTTCTGGCAGGAATTAATGGATACCAAACTACAGCTAAGAGAGTAAGTTTCCTAATGTGGGCCACTAAGAGCAAACCTCCAGCAACATTTTGGTAATACTACTAAATGGTAAAATAGTAAATGTGCTGGTACTGATATAGTGCCTTTCTAATCAGTTGAGTACTCGAAGCGCTTTCTACTACAAGTCACATTCACCCAGTCACACACATGACCATGCAGCACTTTCATAAGTGCTTTCTAACATTCACACACATACTCGCACTCCAACTGATGCATCAGGGGCAACCTGAGGTTCAGTATCTTGCCCAAGGATACTTCGGCGCGCAGACTGGAGGAATCAGGGATCAATCCACTGACCTTCCAATTGGTAGACAACCTGCTCTACCACCTGAGTCAGCCACCCACAGCGACTAACAAACATGTTCATTCTATTAACCTTCTAACAACAATTGTTCCACAAGTTGCAAACAAGCCAGCTGGTTTGTGTTTGCCATGGATAGCATTTCTGTCAATAACTTCTCAGTTTTTCATTGTATTTCTTTTGTTATTTCTTAAGAATTTTCTTGGTCATGGTAGTTTCCACTTCCATAAAGTTAGCCAAAAGTGCATGCAATTTTGTAAAACCTTATTGCATGTGAAAGCATGACCTTGTGGATAATTTGCTGCAACATTGCCAAAGGTTAACTACTATTTTTTTGCAGAAACCTAAGATCTTTGTTAGAGTATTTGAATTGAACTGTGTTCCCCAGGTTTTAAGAGGCATTGCTCCAAATGAATCTGAAGGCATCTGTTGGATTCTTAAATGTACAAATTTGCTAACAAATAACCCATATCAGTGTTTAAAAGGTTATCATTTGCCTTTGGTTTCGTTTTTGCAGCTTTTTACACTGCCCCCAGTAGCACAAGAAAAAGTTCTATATTTTTATTTCAAATGACTATATTTGAATATGCACCAGCATACCTTTTAAATCTTATTTAAATAACATGTGAGATAGCTAAAAACAAATGCTTGCTCTATATTTAACAGGGACATTTTTTGAGACATATCTTAGGTAGGTTTGTAGTACAAAGGAATTTTGTCACAGCAGCTTTGGTGGCTCAAGAGACACAAAACATAAATGCTGTTAACTTAGTTTTGTTTTTAGCATTAAAGTATAATGAAAACATGTTCTCAGAAGCCACTATTTTCTCTCCAAAACCTCTCCAGCAGCAGTGGTGACTGGCTTTGGTTCCTGAGTGGTGCAGTTATGGGCAGGCCGGAGGGGTTGGCCAGGCCACCTCTGGTATCAGCTATGGCGTTTTCCCTCCTGGCTGTCTCTTTTCTCTGCACCGGGGTCTCCAGCCTCCCACAGCCCGTGCCAAGAGTCTTCCTTTCCTTTGAAGGTAAGGAAAAAAATGCTCATCAACTGAATTGTCATGACTATCTTCTGATGTAATGAGGTTACACTGATGCCATGTCTTTAGTGCACTAATGCTAAACAAATGGATGATTATCAGGTCTAGCCATGGGCTACATTATAACAGAGTGAAATAAGATTTACCTACAATCTTAAGCAACTATGCTAGAGGATTTAGTTTGTTTGTTTAGTCTTGTTTTTTGGATCAGAGTTTGAAACCTTTCCCCCTATATAATGTTATGGCCCAGGCCTTAAATTTCCATTTCTGGACAATCCTTGTCTATCCATTGTCTTCCTGCATGTCTACAAAAAGGAGGAGGTGGTACTGCCTGTCAGAACTACCCTGGATCTGTCCCTAGTTAAACTTTAATCATACTACTCTTTACTGTGGGCATGTGGGTATTGTTGCTGCTTCTGGTTTTGATTCTCCTGTTTTATTCATTTATTTCTGTGGACACAAATTATTTTAGGATATTTTTATGCTCTTTTGGTTGGATGGGCATGTTTAATTTGTGAGTGTGTGTCTGTCTGTGTATGGCTGTGTGAATAACTGGAAGTGATAGTGGATCACTCATGCCCCTGAGCTATGAGTGGTGCAGTAACCTTTTTGCAATAGAGGGATAGTGTGCAGGAGCTGAAGGAAACGTTTGATCACCTTTCAATACCTCTCGCTGTGGATTAGGCTGCACAGAGCAGCTGAGGCTGTCCATCAGCAAGGTTTCTGCACTCAGATAGTGGGTGAAGCCTAAGGAGCATAAGTCTAAAGCAGGTGTAGTTTTATTTTGTTTACTTTCTCTTTTTGGTTGATTAGACTTGTCTTAGTTTGAGCCCAGAAACGTGCTTTTTAAAATTCTATTTCCTTCTCTTTCATTCTCATTTCTTCTGTATTTATTTTCCTTTTATGGTTTCATGTTTTTTTCTATTGCTTATTGCTTCATTCCAAATAAATGAACCAGTCTGTGGTCCAGGTCCAGACTGTCTCTGCTCTGCAACCTCTGAGTTGTTAAATATGACAGTCATTTTTAAGACAAAAGCCCAAACTAATGACTAAATGCAATGAAAAAGCTAACATCGCTGTCTTTGGTTTTGACAACTGCAGTCACATTATTTACTCAACTCTTTTCTTGTTATGGTTTCCAAATAGCCACCTAAAAAGGTCATAGGTGACCATGCTGAAAATCAATCTGCCTTGAACGATTGATTCCCTTTCTAAGTGTGGATTAGATTAGATTTGTTTTGCTTAGTATAAGAGTTTCTCACTGCAGGGAGAACCATAAATGGAGAGTTTCTCTTTGCTATCTGAAGCACATTTATTCCTCATCTGGCTCACTTTATCTTTGATGAGTGCTTATCCGTATAATGATGTATAATGATGGACACCTATGTTCACTGCCTGATTGAGTCCTAAAGAGTCATTATAGCTAGGCTCACATAACTTTTTCTTATCTGTTTTTTGTAGGTACTTTTTTCCTATTCCCATGGCTTGTTCTGGTGATGGGTGATTCTCCTAGTACTCCTCCAATATGCTGCCATATTTGCTTTGTGACAGCTATGTTTTGCCTTGCCATAACTGCCTTATACACTTGTGTTACCTAGTTCCACCTCATTGTTGCTTCAAGCAAAGAACTCTTTTTTCTTTTGCCATTTTTCCTCTGCAGTATTTTCTATGTGCAACCAACCACCTGTTTCCTGCTTACACTGGCACAAGTATGCCCAGCGTGAATGGTCAGTGTGGTGTGTTTACAGTCATGTTAGCATATAGGAATCTAGGGAAATACTAGAAGTAGATCTGTCACAGTTACTGCAATGGCATCTCCCTATAATGTGCAAAAAAGCTGTCCTAAGAAGCGTACAGTTTCCTACTTTTAGCTATAGTTTCTTTGTAATGCTACTCTTAACAAATATGTCTGAAGCTAGAGGACATTCTGTGCAGTACTTAAGTATTTGAACTGTTACAGCATTGACTTTACAAAGAGCAGCCCTGTCTGAGACAATGCACTTAATATAGGTTCACTGGGAGTGCACAGGACCAAGGTGTTTGCCAGTAAAACATTAAAAAAAGGATTTCGTTCCGAAGAATAACAGCATGGAAGGTTTTGGTTAAAAGTAGTCAATTTCACAGTGTGATATTAGTTATCTAGCTGGCTGCCTACTTTAAGATTGAAGATATGTAGCCTTAATTCTGGTTTTGATTTAGTACATCAGTAAGTCAAGAGTAAACAGCTTTGTTTTTGACTCAGAAAGCATTTTGAACTCTTGGTTGCTGGGAAGAGTTTGGCATGGTTGAGCACCAGATGCAAGGAGAGTCTTAAGGAGCAAGGTGGAGGTTCATTTCTTACAAAAACACGGGGGAAGAAGTCAGGGAGTATGTGCTCAGTCCACAGCAGCCAGAAAGATGAATGAAGAGTCATAGAAGATGTATAGGAGACTGGTGTCCCAGTGGGAAAGACAGTGCAGGTGGTTTGGCACCTGCTGGGTGTTTAAAAGGTTATCATTGAGTTTGAATTCTTCTGCTCCCAGATGTGAGGACCAGTTAATTGCTGTGAGCTGGAGCAAACTAAACAAAAAAAATAAACTGGTGGCTGAACTGCACATAGATCATTTCACAACACTTGAATATCCCTTTCCCTTTTCCTCCTCGTGTCACTGCTGAAATCCAATCCAGGGGTAAGGCAGGTTCATGGGACTCCCGGTGTAGCCTCACGTCCTGCAGAGAAGTTGCTGTCTCCAACATTCCTCTCTCCCTCTCTCTTTTTGCTCTTGTACTCTTCAGGCAAATGCAGCCAGACCGCAATTAAAAACGCATAATAAACAGTGAAAAATGCAGCTAACCCAAATAATAAACTCTCAAGTGGTGCCTTTCTATTCCATGCCGTGGATAATAAATACAGGCCCCCTTTTCTTAGAGCAAAACTATTTAGGGATACCCAGTGTGATAAAAGATAATTGCTATACTCCCCTTCAGTTGCTTTAAATTTCTATTGTTCTCTCAACATTTATTTTGGCCTGCTTCATGCTATGTTTGATGTATGTGCTGTGTCAGAATGAGGCTGAAATGCTAACAGTATACAGATTTCAAAGAAAAACTTAATTGCAGTCAGACAAAGAAATCTACCAACTTTCAGATCAATGTCTGCAGTGTTGTTATAATAGATTTGGTCTCATCAGAACAAAGTTAAAATTGATTTTCTTTTCTAATTCATGACATTAGGTTCTTAGCCCTTTCAAGAAGCCAAGCTTATTTTAAACTCTAAAGAAGCTCTTCAGCATATGCTGTTCTTTGGCCTCGGTGCCTTGAGGCAGCAGCTGCAGTAATATTTGATACTGAGCGATAACAGTGCCCTTTCAACGAGCCACAAAGTAAAATATGCCCCTTCATCACACTAACTCTGGACAGTGAGAAATGAAAATTACCCAGTTCATTTAAACATGATGCCAAATTGGTCCAGGCTGGCCTGTTGGCTTGCAAGGATTTCAAAAAACAGCCAACTCCTGTCGTTTACTATAACTGAACACTGAACAAGATGAAATATTAGCCACTTGAGCCATACCTTTAAGCTTTAATGCATTTTTAATCCCCCATATCGTTGTTATGAGAGAGGAAATTGCCTGTAGAGCTACACAACGCTACAAACGTTCTGTACTAAACATGTTAATTTCTGCTGTAAATCTGGGCTTGTTAACATGGATGTCTTTTGGGAATGACACACTTTTGGAGTCGGCCTCAAGTGGCCACTAGAGCAACTTTTTTGGCACATCCATTTTCATTTAATTTTTCAACCCCTGAGGCTGCTGCTTGGTTGAGACGACAGGATTAACATAGTTCTGCTGTGGGTATCAGACAAGCTACTACTACTTCTATACTAAAATACTCCTATGATTCAAAAAGTAGTTTGCATATTGGGTGGTGCACTGTAATATATAATAATAATAAATATATAGCCTATATATATATAGGCTACAGGCACCATAGTTTACATTTCTACATATCTGTGGGAGACATTATTATGCTGTATAACACTGTGCTTCAAACTGTAAGGTGTGTTATTCAAAATAAGCTACTATTCACTAATGTGCTGCTTATTGGTTCTGCTACTGTATCAGAGATTGGCCTAAGTGGTGCCAAATGTCATTCTGGCTCATTTATCTTCCTGGTAGGCAGATGGGGCAGCGGTCTGTGTTTATGATCAGGATCATTTACCCTCATCAACAGTCTCCCGCTGTTCTGGCAAACTTCCATTTTCAATACAATATTAACTTACAAATGTATACACTTGGAATATCAAGCCATAAAGCATCTTTATTTGAAAGTGAATGGGCCATATGCTTTTGTGTTAAATGTACATTTTGGCACACACATGCTTGAGAGCCTGGGTGAGACAAAGGGGAGATTGATTAAGATGATGCCTGTGGTTAAATCACACTGGTATGAGCCACATGGGCCACAGCCTGAACAGAACCAGGCACGGAGATCAGGAACCAGGCGTCGACGAGCGGATGTGATCCCTTTTATGACTCATTACTGCGTCCACTCACTGCCCATTTATTCATACAGGAATAATACTGTTCATACACTGTGGGTGGACATCAGTCTGTTGAGGATGTTTACATGGTGTGAGTGAATGTGTGCATGTCAGTAAACCTGACAGAGTGAGTGAGTGTTTCCTAATGTTAAGTGCCTGAATGTGCATTCTTTGACTTGATTGCATTTAAGTAGCAAACTTTTCAATGAGTCATTGTTAAAACTATGTGCTTTTCCAGCTTTCTAAACCGCATGCAGCTATGAGACATAGTCTACAAGCTTTTTAGCTCTACCCCAAAAATAAGACTTTTCCTTGCTTTTCTTCAGGAGGAGTCTCAGGTGATATTACATTAACCTCTCGGTTTCTTTTTTTGCCTGATGTTTAACCAATTTTGATAAACCTTTTATGAACATTTTTTAACTGTTAAGTGAGTATCATGATCATTCAGCAAACACCAGACACCAGACGTGGACTGGGTAATGGCATGCACATTCTCTTGGGGTCAACAAAAGATCAAAAGGTCAAAGGGCAACACTGACAAGTAGCCAGAAGCACACCAGGATGTATTTGACTGAGCCATTGCCTCAACATGCCTCAGCTTTCCTGCCTCTGCTTTACATTTCACCTGCTTGTTAACATCTTCATTTTTTGAGTAGTAAACATAATGAAGTATGTGAAGTAAAATCAGTGATACTCTATTGTTACGAGGAATTCATGGCAGGCCAAAGCATGAGCTTGTCATGCTGTCAGCACACAGAGAGATGTCCAAATAGCTATAGGTCAGTTGTGCATATATGAATACCAGCATATACTGTATGTGGCATATTTCTTAAGGGCGTATATGCATTCTCACACAAACCCACACTCATGTCATTAGATCTCCATGTAATTGCCTGAGTGACATTTTCTGCAGGAGTTTTTGCGAATGTGGTGAGCTCAAGCTTGAGGCTGACAGCCCATGAGATGTTTGACAGCTCCTCTGTCAGCTGGCCTTTCTCTGCCTTTCTCTCTGTTTTTAGCCATTCCCAAGTCTGACTTTGCAAACCCTGTTGAATGTTTTATTATTCCCCCTCTGCAACATGTTGAAAGGTAATCAATGGCCATCAATACAAACAAAGACAGAGTCTCTTCAAGGGGAGCCAAGGTCTCTGAAAAATTCTTTAGCCAGAGATTGGCATTAACACAAAGCGGTAATCCAATTTCATGAAAGGATTATGCTTGTTTGCTTCCATCACTTGTTCTGTTATGCAGTGTAGTGTAAGCTCAGCTTACTGAATTGTACAATATCTACATTCATATGCAAGTTTTTCGATACATTTGCACAGATAAAATGTCATTTACTATCTCAGAATTAAGGGTTAAGACTAGTGCTGGGCAACGATTAAAAATTTTAATCGCGATTAATCGAATGATTTTTCTGCGATTAATCGCGATTAATCGCATTGTTATGCGCAAAATTCAATAATGAATTCAAAAGTAGTGTATTCCGTACTTTTATTTTAAAATACTGCTATATGAACAAAAGTGCAATAACATTTGGTTTCCAATTGCTTTAAACAAATAAAGTGTTTTTTAACAGCAGTATTCCCTTTCATAATAGCAGGTAAAGTATTTCTTGTAAATCTCAACTTAAAGATTAATGTAACTGTGGCAACGGAGTCAGGGCATGGCGTCAGGGGAGGCCAGCCAGCACACCAGACTGGCATGAATCAATCAGGCCTCCCCTACTTGATGAGGACGCCGAGTCCGGACGAGGAGACGGAGAGTGGAAAGTGGCAGCTGGTGAGCCGCGCAGCAGCTGACAAGTAGCGGGGGCTGAGCCGGAGATCCGGCGGCTGGAAGG
>VUQS01028219.1:0-21810 GCA_015108495.1 Heterochromis multidens | reverse complement strand
CTTTGCAATTTGATGTTGAGAAACATTGTTTTTGTAGTATTCCACAATCTTTTTACACACTCTTTCACAGATTGGCGAGCCTCTGCCCATCTTTACTTTTGAGAGACTCTGCCTCTCTATGACATCCCTTTTATAGCTAATCATGTTACAGACCTGATATCAATTAACTTAATTAGTTGCTAGATGTTCTCCCAGCTGAATCTTTTTGGACTTTCTTGCTTTTTCAGCCATTTGTTGTCCCTGTGCCAACTTTTTTGGGACCTGTAGTAAGCATCAAATTTGAAATGTGCATGAAATTATAAAATTTCTCAGTTTCAACATTTGTTATGTTATCTATGTTCTATTGTGAATAAAATATTGGCTCATGTGATTTGGAAGTCCTTTGGTTTTCATTTTGTTCAAATTTAAAGAACGTCCCAACTTTTCTGGAATTTGGGTTGTACTCGAGCTACCAGGAGTAGCTGCTCACTAGCAGGTCTGCTGAGCAGAGAAAAGTGCAGATGCCAAGGATGGTGCCAAAGAATATGCTGTCATCTTCTTGTTGAACCTCATACACAGCTCTTGATGAGGCACACACTCTTTTATAATGGCACATTGACCTGTTTGCTGGACACTCCACTTTAGAGTGTGAGGGACTTTTCCACATTTGTAGAATTTAGACAGTGTACTAGTCTTCACATGTACTTGCCTGGGCTTTTTTTCCCCTTATTTAGTTGCTTCTTCTTCTTGTGAAGCTCTTTGTCTTTGCTCATAACTCTATCTACCAAGCATGTCTCTCTTTTTCCCACAGTATACCCACGCAAGCCACTATGCTGTTGTTGCACTGCTTTAGTCTGTCTTGCCATCTGGATGGCTCTGGCTAGAGTGAGAGCCTTATTCAACTGCATGCACTCCGACAGGCGTACATCTGCGAGCCCTATAACCAGCCTGTCTCTGATTAGCTCATCGTGAAACGCACCATAATTGCAATGTTCTGCTGTTGTATATAAAGCAGTAATAAATGGGTCCACAGTTTCATTTTCTCCTTGTTTTCTCATGTTAAAGGGTGCTCTTTCATATATCACATTTTTCTTGCCAGTGAAAAAGCTGTGGAATCCATCCCTCACTGCAGCATACTGTTGTTGCTGTTCCTCAGACAAATTCAGTCCTTCCTCTTATCGTCCGCTTCATCACCCATGCAGTACATGAGAGTGTTTACCTGGTTGTCTTCCGATGTTGTGTGGAGATTACTAGCTTGCCAAAAGCTCTCAAACTATCTTATCCATTTCTCTTATTTGTAAAGTTTGCTGAAGTCAAAAGGCTCTGGTGGCTTTTGCTGAATGTCGCACTAGGCCTGGGAACGGGGCCTTATCCACGCCCTGCAGCTGCTTACTCTACCTCGATTGTCTGCGATCTCACCCAGGCTTTTCCAAATGCTGGTATATACTACCCCACTTCTGACACCATGTTGTTTTACCATTTTAACTCAAGAAAAATCATACAGACCCAGTATCTTGGCAGAAGTATCCAATTTTACTTCCACAACTGTAGCCCCTACTACAACAAAAACAACATTAACCAGAATTCTCTGGGCCTCCTTTACATTACTAACATAACCATTACACCACAGAGGACTGCTCACTGGCTGTGGCTTAGCTGTTCAATAGGTGAACGGGAAAGGACTGAGCTTTGGGAACGCCAGGTTGGTCTGAAGTCTTGAACAGAGTAACAAAGATTGGACTGTGTGGTAACAGCTTGCTCCTTGAACTGGTGTAGTTTATTTTATTTCAAATATATTAAGGTACCAGTGTATCAGTATTATTAATATTTTTTTCCTCACAAGTTAAATTTGTTTCCCTTTGGATTTTAATGCTCAACTGTTTTATTGGTTTTTAGTCATTTTTGTCTACTTTATTTTAAATTACCTTCTTTTTACAGACTTTTGTATTATTGTGGGAGAAAATAAAATTAATTGTTTAGTTAATACTGGTGCTCCCGTTTCTGTCCTTGGGCTAGGTTGCACTGCTCTCCCCCTGTGGAACCAAAAATAAAAACTAATAACTTAAAAACAGAGTTCCTGGGCTCTTTTAAACCTAGGTGGTGTTAATAAAGTAACCAGAAAGTTGAAACTTGGCCTTGGCCATGTGGGTCTTTTTCCGGCATTGTCGGCCAGATGAAGGTTTGAGAGCAGTGATTAGTGCCCAGAGATCTCAGACACAAAATATGATGGTCATGCCAATGTGTTCTGCTACACCTAGGGTAAGGGGTGAGATAGTGATATAGGTGTGGAAGGAACAGATTTAAGGAGACTTGTTTTCAAGACAGTAACACTTGTGTACCCTGGTGCCTCCCAGTTGCCAAGTTTAAATGTTCTGCTTGGAGGTATCAGGATTGGAAAGAAAAGAATGCAAATGTTGCTGACTTACTGGTTGAAGTGGACTTCTGTGTTGAGGTTTTAGGCAGGGATGTACATATATTGTATGAGATTTAGGCCACAGGATGCTTGATGGATAACAATAGGGTTTCATCAAAGGAGTTGAGCCGCAAGGGTTGCTGGATGTAGGGATGTTGTTTGCTCCTATGCAGCAGTGCTTGACAAGCATGGAACCCAAGCTAAGCTTGGGAGTACCCCAGCAGAAAACAGCCAATAACCTGGTGACTCTGCATAAAAGCTATGCTAGGTTGGATATGGAGATGGAGGTTAATAAGGTTACCTGAATTTGGCAGTGTGTATGTGAGGATTAGGACTACCCCTGTTGCTATTAGTTAAGACCAAGGAGGGTGGGTGAGGGACCACCACCCAAAACTTTGCTTTGCTTATGGTCTGGCTAGACAGCAGATGGCAAAAGCTGCTGCCTACAACAAACAGATTTATGACTGTAAGGCTCAGGCCTTATCTTTGACATCTGAAAGCATGTAGCTGAAAAATAGAAACAGGCGGAGCCAGGGTAAGCTACGTTTAGGCTGGGACCCATGTTGAGTTGGAACAGGTTGACACTGGATTTGTATAAGAGAGAACAGAGAAGAAAAGACACTGCATAGAAACTGAAATTCTGTATTGCCCCAGTGGTTGAACCCTCATAGCAGATGTCTGAGGCAAATTCTGGGGCCGGGACTAAAGCAGATTCCACATTTTATTGTTTTGGGCCTACTTCCTCCTCTGTTGCGTGTAGAGACAGTAGAGGAACCTCGGCGTTTCACTAGTCCAAACTTAGTCAACTGCCCGCATGGGATAGAACAGATGAAGGTATCATGTGTCAGGGAATGTCACCATTAAAGTGCGGGGGGATGTCACAAGGCGGAATATTTGGGTTAATGTGTTTAGCGTGTTTATTTTGTGCTTGTAGTGTTTTAGTTTTTTTTTTCCCATGGTGTTGGTTTTATTTGTTTTTAGACCTCTTGATTTTAATTGGTGTGTATGTATTTTAATATTCAGCCAGTGCATAACCTGCCAGATTTAATGACTGAATAATTGACCTAACTGAGTGGTGTGACTGAAGGCTGCCAAAGCCTTCAGCTGGGTGCAGATCACTGAGGAACATTCAGTGGCTGCAATATGGAGCTATAGGTGGGACAGCTAATTAATGCCTGGAGATATAATAAGTAGCGTAAGGGAGAGGAGCATGTTGATTGCCAGAGCAAGATGCCAGAGTAGCTATTGGACATCGCTGACCAAAAAGAGACCCAACACTACTTGCTGTGGCCAACTTCAGCAGTTATCGGCTAGAAGCTGGAGCTTCGCCAATTCTGTGAGTAACCTGTTCCATTTCTTTGTGAAGCAGCTACACTAGCGTGGGGATAGTGGGCGTTCCAGAGGGGCGTTTAGGATTAGGAGCAGCTGTGTCAGTGTCAGATTTGTTTGTTGCCTTGTTAGCAGCCTTGTTTTTGCAAAAGTACTGCCCAGCCTTGTGTTCTGCCTAGAGTTTCAGGCAGAATGGATGAAGAGGCGCTATCGGGAGGAAGCCGCTGTGTTGAGGTAGGAGGTATGCTCATTGGCTGTGGCAGACTGTTTGATATGGGGATGGGAAAGGATTGGGCTTTGGAAATGGCCTGCTGGTCTGAAATCTTGCACAGAGTAACTGGAGTAAGACAGGGTAAGACAGCTTGCTCCTTGGATTGGTGTATGGTTTATTTTATTTTACTTATATTAACGTACCAGTGTACAATATTTTTTTAATAATAATTTTTTTTCCCTCACAAATTAAGTTTGTTTACCTTAGGATTTTAATGCTTAACTGTTTTACTGGCTTTTATTCACTTTTGTTGACTTTATTCTAAGTTACCTTCTTTTTACACATAGTTGCTCTTTTATTATTGTGAGGGAAATTAAAATAAATTTTTTACTAACACATCCTTGCTCCAGTCTCTGTCCTTGGGCTAGGTTGCATTGCTCTCCCCTGTGGAATCAAAACAAAAACTAATAACTTAGAAACAGATTTCCCAGGCTCTTTAAAACCTAGGTGGCGTTGTCATTAATAAAGGGAAAGTTATCGCCTAGCCTTCGCCTCACAGAGCGAAAGAGCAGCAACTTCACTGTAGATACAGAAATTGCAAGATGAAGTAAACAAGACTCCAGTCAGCAAAATCACTGTCAGAAATGACTGTCTTGTAGTATTACCAGCCTCAGACTATGTGTAGAAATTTCTAAACATTAAGGTATACAGACCACTAGAGATTTTAGAGAGGTTGTGCTTGAAATCCACAGTAAAACATGTCAGTGGGAATATTCAAGTCTGTAGTTGTTTGCCTTTTCCTGGAGTTGGACACCTGCACGAAATTGATTCCTTCCTTGCCAAGGACAAGTACTTCTTCATTTCTGTAGAGACAGGCTACACCATCTGCATCTTTGTGGAGAAAATTTCATACTGCAGAAAAAAAAAAAACAACCCAAACACAAAATACTTTGCAATCATCATCTAAAGACTAAACTTCAGGTTCAGCAGTATAGACAGTGACGGGCTTTCATCTGATATCAGCTGCACTGAACATGGTACACATTTTTCCACATTTAACTTGGATTTGGATTAACACACTCCAAATTGTAAACCCTACTGTATATTATATAATATTAAATACTGTATATACTGTACACTTTAGGTATGTATGTGTGTCAATTTCCAAGTCTCAAAACCCACCTAGAAATTTGTATTAAACACCTCTATAAAATCTATGTGTTTCACCTCCATCTGAAAGGGCTAATGTATATATCAGTTCATGTTTGTGTGTGTTTGAGAGCAGGTCAAGCAATAGAAACCTTCATCTAACAGGGTATACAAGTGCTACCAGCCATGCCAGAGTATATTCCTCACCGAAGCCATCACATCTCATTCTGTTTACAGCCCATTCACTCTCTACAGCCAGATATCAGGATTCCATGGCAAACCACATTCTCCAGCATGAGGCCAACACCAGCTAGACTTATTGAGTATTAGACATCCCTGCAATCTCCATTTCATGAGCACCCAGTCTATAAACACTATTGATTTTCACACTGTGCTTTTTGGCACATGTATCCAGTGGATTGTGGGCGTTCATCACAGGAATGACTAGTAATGAATAATAATGCAGACTTATGAGGAGACAGTCAGAGATTTCTTTTCCTCATCTGGTTAAAGTAGTGGCTGCAGGTGCTGAATGGTGGGACCCTGAGACCACGAGGAGGAACCCAACAAAAATTAAATTCCATTATTTCATATGGAGTCATTATTATTGACATCTGTAATTTTAATACAATATGAAAAGCAATACACCTAAAGCTCCTCTGATAACAACAATCCAATTTGAACTGACATTTTTGCAATATGTTTCAATCTGTTAAAGAGTAAATAAGTTTAGTTTAATATGAAACTTTAAATCTGACTGTAAGCAGCATTCTGAGGGTAACGACCGGAAAATTTTATCCGACCAAAACAATGGACAACGATTATACTGTCAGTAATTTGGTTAACTGTGACCCAGTACAGCAGATGAGGTAGGTAAGTGAGGTGAGTACGTTTTTCATTTGTGTTTTTTTGCTTCAGGCGCTGCCTTGCTTGAGTCACCATAAATCCTTACTCACATGGTGAAGTCTCAAGAGAGTACTGGGTCACACGGGCTAAACAAACACTTCAAGATTTCATCCCCAATAAAGCAAGCCCTGTAAAAGTTACTAGTACAAGGCAGGTTTTATTGTAATCTGTTTGGAGTCGTGTTAAGTTTCTCTCCAGGAATAAATCCCCACTCTGTGAGTAATTTATCACATTCTCAGCTGTGTAAACACTGCACAGTGGTTCGCTCAGAAACTCACCAGGATACGCAGCAGCGATGTACCAGGTGGTGTGTTTTCAGGAAGGCTGATGTTGTAGAGTGGTCTGCTGAAGATGGGGCGGTTATCATTCTCATTGATTAGTTCAATAAAGATGCGGGCAAATCCCACATGCTCAGAAATGGACTCATTTGCATAAAGCTGAGAGAGAACAAGGAATAGAAGCAATGAATGCACACAGACACACATGCCTCAGATATTAAATATAATTAAAGAAGAAACAATACATTTTTATGCATGGATGCTTTTGGCGGCATTCTAAAAATGACAAAGTTACAGAATTTGGTACTGAAATAATTTGTTTAAGATTTTGGATTATATTTATAGTGCGGTGCCCTCTGATCTATGAACAACTCAGAGCTAAACCGAGGTGACAAAATAGCAATTTCACTGTTCAAACAACTCTGCACTGTTTAGAAAGCGATATTGCTCCAGTCTAACTGTGCCTTGTGTCCAAACAAATCAAAATAAGTTTCAAGAAACGTAATAAAGTAACATTCAGTTTTGTTTTTCAGAGCTCTGGCTTGGTCCACAGTACATTTATGTCATGATCCTGGGTCTGTGACCCAGCGTTGTGGACTTTCTATTTCTGTTCTTTAATGTTCCTGTTTGATTCTTAGTTTATTGTAATTCGGCAGTACTGAGTTTTGAACCTTTTTAGAGATCTTTTATGTTCTAGATCCTGAGGTTGCTATCCTCTAGTGCCTGAGTTTGTTATTTACAGTTTTTGATGTTCTTGTTAGTTCTCCTTCGTGTCCAGTCTGTCTCTGTCTCATCTGTGTCCTGTCTTCAGTGTCTCTGTGTTTCATTCTTTTGTCTTCCCAGTCTGTTACATCTACATGTCTGTTTATCCCCAGTCCCAGTGTCAAGTTCACGTGTCTTTGTCTGAGTCTCAGTGTGTGTGTTATTTCCTGTTTTACTTTGCTAGTCCCACGTCTCATGTGTTTCATGTTCAGTTTTGCTTTCCCTGTCTCGTCAGGTTCATTCTGTTCAGCTGTGTTTCCCAGGTGTGTCCTCTCTGCCCTAATCTTCTTCTGTGTATATATCATCTGCATCTCCCTCTGCTCATTGTCACGATCTCCCTCATTGTGTGTGTGTAGCTTCTGTCCGTCAGTTTATCTGTAAAAGTCAGTTCAGCCGGTAGTCAGTCAGTCAGTCTATCAGCCGTTACCCTGACCTGTTATGGTTTGCTTTGTTTTGGTCGCCTTTTACCAGCAATAAAGCTGGTAAAAGGCTTGCCGAGTCCTCACTGTGTTGGCCACACACCCGTAACATGACAATTTAAGGGTAATCTTACAGTCTCAGTTTGATCATCAAAGGAATTATTACACTTTGGATGTCTTTACCAAACTGATCTGTTGAACATTTACATTGATTATAAATATCTTTAAGCTGATTTTGAGCTTTTTAAACAGATATTAGCAAAAAAAACAAAACAAACCAAACTATGCTTTGTTGAGGTGATGCAGGCTCTAGTGTACTGCTAGTGTTTCTCAGGTAAATCTACAGGCTACAACTACTCAAACTAAGTTGAAAAACTCACTGAAAAACTGTAGCTGCGAATCTGTTCGTAGTCCAGTGGCATGGCAACCCTCATCCTGATGTCGGCACGCCCTTGCACCGCTGTGGGGGAGATGGTGAAGTATTCTGAATTGTTTCCTGTCAGAAACACTTGGAACATGCTGTTCACCCCCTGCCATAGGAAGGATAAGAGAGAGGATAGAATAACAGCAAGAAAATTGTGTTTTTAAAAGATAGAGTACAGTCAGGTGGCAATATATACTGAGTCTAACCTACCCATGACAGATGTGCACTATACAATCTATGTTATTGTCATATTTAATTAAACATTTAATTGCAGGGATAAAAACACAGACAGGACTGACAGCATATCAAACTTCAGATCTGCACAAACACACGCATATTTTTCATGCATTTATGGCTGTCGTACCTAGAATGATGTACACCAAACACCTGTACATAATCTGGTAGTGTAAAGTAATAACATGACACAGAACTGATTGGAGAAACATGTACAACAATGTAATATTGTATGATAGTCATAGTGTTTTCATTCAATATTTTTCTGTCTTTGCTGTAAGATGATAAAATTGCAGGTATCCTAAAAGATTAATGCATTCCTGATGACAGCACGCAAGATACCTACAGTATACTTAGCAAATACATGATTGAACCTAAAGGGTTTTTTCAAACATTTGTTTTAATATGTCACATATGTGTGTGTTTTTTAAAACAAATGTTCTATATTCCGGTTCCATTAGTCTTCACAACAGATTGTTACAGTTTTGTATTTTCTAATTAGTTTGTATTTTTAATTTTGGGGGTTTTTTTTCTTTTCAACTGAGTTTTGTTTCAGTTGCTTTCCAGTGTGGGTTTGCTTGTTTTAGTTTAGATTTTATTAGTTTGACTGCTAGTATTCTTAATTATTATACATTAGAGAGTATTTGTCAGTGGCATATTTTTCAGAAGTTCAGAATAGATATTACAGTGCATATTAATCACACATACATCCTGTGTACCAATAAAAAATGCATCAAAGCCTCATCAGGCAGGCTGTGATATGAAAATTTATCAAATGGACATTTAATTTAATTTTAATTTAATGTTAGTTAGCTTTGTGAGCACACATTGTTTCAGTTAATTCCATTTATTTCCCAAAGTCTAGTTTTTATTTTTATTAATTTTTTTCCACATCTAGTTTTAATTTTGAGTTTTGTTTAATTAACCATAATAGCCTTGCTTCACAACCAATATCAACAGTTCCTTTTTAAATTGTCAGTCTCGAACAAAATGTTTCCTTTATCAGAACAAAGTTGAACACTCATAACAAAGCAGTTATAAAGAGACACACAAAATAATATTAAAACAGTAACACTAAAAAATCAGACTAGATGAGACATAAGAATCAAAATCACAGTCCATACCACAGATTCATCGCTTCTTCATCTGTAAAACTTCACAATGTTTGATATTACACAATTTAAATGATAGAATTTATTCCCCATTCATTTCCTACAGAGCTGTATAAAGTAAGTCTGACTGGCTGATTACCTAGCCAATGAAGAAAACCATGTGCTTTACGCACATTGTGTGTTTTATGAGAGAGGAAAAAGGGGTTGACGTGATCCCTGATGACAACCATGACTATCTACCTCAATCCAGCTCCATTCGTCTGTGTTTGCTTTCTAGCTCACTGCAGCGTAAGTTGCCAAGACAATGTTTGTGATTATGTAGATTATGTGAACATGAGGTCTGATTTAGAAATACTATGTATTGTGTCACTGCAGTTGTGTGTTATGAAAATTTATAAAACCCTAATGGAGGAAAAAAAAACAACTTATCTTTCCCTTACTTCATTTTCTCCAAAAAATCCCCAGGTGCAGATGCATTATGGGTAAATATAAACCAGTGACATCACATCTCTGAAATACCTGTGGCTTTCTTGAGCCGGAGAAAAAAAGATCTCCAGATCCCTCCTGTCTTGATGTATAAAGCTTCAGGGCAGCCAATCGTGTAGCCATTGTGGCAGACAGAGGAAGACGGGTGGGGTGGTCAATTGGCATTATGCTGCCAGTTGAAATAGCCCCCTTGTTTTTGTTTTCGTCTCTGGGAGAACCATTGTGGCTGATGACTCCTATTTAAAAGACCATCCAATATGCAGGGATGTCACCTCAAACTGCCCATAAATGTAATTGCCCGTCCATTTGCTTCTGCCTTTAGAAGCCCCCAATAAAAGCATCCTGTCAGATGCAACTGCCACAAAGTTTAGTGACAAGCTCCAGCAGCAAAAAGTTTTAAAGATGCTAGTCAAGTAGAAGAGGATATGAAGGCAGCGACAGGCAGAGAGGTAACTACCACTTGTGTCATAGTCTAAGAAAAGAAATGTCTGCCTATAATCCCTTACACATGGAAGGAGTGAGATTACAGAGCAGGTGTAGTGGAGTGTGAATGAGTTTGTGTGTATCGGCAATGACATGCAGGTTTAAAAGATCAAAAAAGCAATAAAAAACTGCAAGACAAAAAACACCTTATGGGCTTTACTCCTTGCAATTGATGTACTTGTGGCTCTATCACAGCAGAGTAACAATGCAAGGCTGGTAGAGGTTAAAATTCCTCAGAATACATTTTCTGCATTTTCTCTTTATACGTTTTTCATGTAAGACTTTGCTTTTTAAGCTCTTTTTGATGCCTTTTGTTTTGTTGCATGATGATGACTAAACAGTGAGCTGCGGCTGCTAATATGCTGATGCTGGTAAGTGCTTTCGAATGCAGCATCTATGGTGAATCTAGTAAATTAAAACCGTCCCAGAACTATTCCTCCATTTGCAATAAGCAATCTTAGCCTAGATATGTTAGGTGTCTGGAAGCCTCCCCTGAGTGAGTGCTGTTATTGGTGGTGGTAAAATGTTGGGTGCTAACCTACAGTGAGACCTCTTATCACATGCCAGGTGTCTGGGTCGTCACCCCACCTGCGTGCAGCAACACACTTGCAGTGCTCTCTTCTCTGCTTGCTGCTGGAACACAGGCAGAAGCAAACACACCATCCCTAGAATGGATAAACAGACCTGCTGCTAAATATTCCTGCTATCTCTCCTTTCAAGTGCCGTATTTCTCTCCTGACTGTTTTCTTCCTGCTCCACCAATTACTACGACTTATGATTTTGCTCCAGCACTGACTACTTTCTGCTCTATCTTTTTTCCTCTCCTCTCCTCTCCTCTCCTCTCCTCTCCTCTCTGTAAGTCTGTTTCTCTTTATTCTCTACCTTCTTTTCTATCCACTTGACTTGCAGTTATCTGTCAAATTCCACCCTGGTGGCTGCTGCGCCTGAATCAATCAGAGTTGACTAGCTTTCGGCTTATCTGCACCCTAGGTGATTGATTTTCCTCGTTAGGTATAATTTGATGCTCTATCCCATCTCTTCCAGAGCAAATTAAATTGTAGTCGAGTCCAGTGCACTGGTGTGAACGAGCATGTGCATATGTGAGTGAGGGAGAAAGAAAACGAGTGAGGCAGAGTGGCAGAGCAAGCCTAAAATGTTTGACTTCTGTGTATGTTTTGGTGTCTGAGTCTATGTGACTGCGTGTCACCACAGTAGGCTGATAGATACAGTCAATGGGAAGTGGCGGGCAAACCAAAGGAGGCTGTATTACACACCAGCTGACAATCCACACAAACACACACAAACTTCTGCCTGGCAAATAGTTTCACAGAGTGGCTGATGTTCTTTTTTGGCTGTGCATTTATAAACATGATAGATAACGAGATAGATTAAGAATCTATCTCGTTATCTATCTACATTTCTACATCGATGTACATTTCTGACAAAAAACTCCACTAGGTTTACAAGAAATGGGCGATCGATCACCCAGAGCTATCACCACAGGGGGAAAAGCCACCAGCATCACTACTGGGGCAAATTTTGCTACCATCCCTGGGTGTGTGTGGCTCACAGCCCAGAGGTTTGCTAGACGAGGATCTGAGGCAAAAAAAAGTCTGTTGAGTGAATTTTAGAGTTAGCTTGATCCCTGTGCAGTTTATGCATCAGAAATCGTTCACTAAACTACTACTTTTTCAGAGATAGTTTTGAGAGATATTAGCAGACAATAAAGTTATGATAAACACTGTAAATATTGGAAAGTCTGGTTGTTCTTGATTGCGTCATTGTCTTTGGTTGGCTTTTGACATCCTGTCTCACATTTGTGTACATTTTTTCCAGCACTGATCTATGAAGTCTTGAGTTGTGGACAAAAATGTGTTTTTTGACTACTAAATTCTAATCAACCCATCATTGACTAAAGAATATTTGCATCATATGTAATAAAATTCACTTCAGATGTTCCTGACATATTGTATTCATTCTTGAGTCTGATCAAATGTTATTGTGCAATTAAGTAAAAGAAAGTTGTTGATGAGAATAGAATATACAGACAAGCCAAAAACATAATGCCTCCAGCTACAGCTGTTGCTAGCACAGAGGTATACAAATGTTGTGAATACTGACAGCCACTAAGATGTGATCTACCCACCTCGTCCTTGTCTTCTGCCTGGATGAAGAGGGGCAGGGCAAAGCCCACCTGTGCCAGTTCGGTGATGCGGACCCGATATTCAGAACTGTTGAACTTTGGGGCGTTGTCATTCTTGTCAATTAACAGGATGGTGAAGGTGGTCACCACCGTTGCCCTAGATGGACTGCGATCATCATTCAGCTCTGTGGCCTAATAGTGAGCAACAGCAGGAAGTGGCCATCACAGAGAGAAAGAGACACACAGAAAGAAAGAGAGAGACAGAGACAGAGAGAGAGAGAGAGAGATGCATTTGATTGGACTGAAAATGTCATTCTGGATGGAGGCGGTCAGCACGCAATCTCACTCGGTATTTACAGCTGTTCATTTATTGGATCAAAAGGTGGACAGATGGCCTAAAAGCAATCATAGAAATAGGCTCAAAGTGAGGCCAAGAGAAGGCCAGCACATGTACATCCACACATTTACACCCATACGCATGAACACACAATGAGATTTAGGTGAAAGAAGTCCAATTGAGGAGACACAATTACACACACTCTGTTTTTGCCTGCCTCAGTTATTGAAGATGGGTGCCCTCTGAAATGAAAAAAAAAAAATTGGAGGGAAAGATAGAAATGGGCAACCACTGCTTTTTATTGATGGACGAGTGTCACAGGCAATAGGAGAAGAGGCAGAAACAACATGCTAGTCTCTGGGTAATCAGATAGTTTAGCCTCTTTCGTAACAGTGCTCCAGAATAATTTGACCTCCACCTCCACATGCTCAGTGCTATCTAAGCTGCCTGAAGTTGAGAAATTAGTTGTATTACTATGGCACACCCCAATCAATAGCAACACCAGCTAAGAAAGCACAAGCAGAGGAGAGAAATTTTCAGGGAAAAAAAAATCCATATCTTATAAATACATTTTTGGGTGACATTTTTTCTTTTTCAGCCTTTTTGCTCATTCTACTTTTCTGGTTAGTAATTATTGATTTCAATTAAAAAGACAAGACTGAGCCTGAAATATATTAGCCAGAATCTCTTGTATTAAAGCTCAGAGCCAGATGTATCTCAATGGTCTCTCATATAAAAATGCCACAAGACCTGCTTTTTATTAACAATAACTGCAGCCAAACCAGTAAATACACAAGCACTAGAGAGGCCATTTGATATTTAAAGGCCATTTATCTTAAGGTGTAACAGATTTGACTTGACGAGCTATCAAGATCAAGAATGTAACACTGTAGTTACACAGAAAAAAATGAGGTCTTTGTTCACAAATCCTTCCACTTTCAGTAGCACTTGGAAATCCATTTCACGCACCCTCACACCCTGTGGGAACCACTTGGTGTACAATAGTGGAAGAGAAGAAATAATGACAACAAAAGTGGAGGAGTGGACAAGGTGGGAAGGCTGTGGGTCGGGAGGTGAGTGGCGTGGAGGGAAGGACTGACATGCTAAAAAGCCAAGCGAGATAGACTTCTGGCTCAGCAGAGGGACAGAGGGATTCAGAGATTGCACCTGCTTCAAACAAAAGAAAAAGGAAAAAAATGGAGGAACAAAGGAGGCCTCAGCATCAAGGAGGACTTTAAAACCACGTCCTCTTTCTTGTTCTCTGCTCCCCTTGTTCTAATATCTGCTCATTCAACACAAGCCTCTAAAGGGGACATTATTACAGAATCACAAGCATGGATATCATCACTAATGAACCCAATAAAAGCACTTCAGTTTGTCTGGGTCACATTTGTGCAGAAGCAAATTGACAAAGCATCTAAAGATATACTGTAAAGACATAGTACATATCTAGTATATATGTTACTACAGAATCTTTTATTTAGTCAGTCCTAAGTGGTCTCCTGTATACTGTAGCTACAGATTGTATATGCAGTCTAAGAGGTCTTTTTAGTAGGTCTTTGGAGACTATATCTAGTCCAGACGCTGCAATGATTTCATATCAAAGCTCTCTCTCTCTCAGCAGCCTTTCAATCGCTTGTCCAGACTACGACAGTCCCTCCACCCCACAACTTCCCCCACATTCAGTAGCTCACCTTGACAGTCAGGGTGAATCCTGCTGAGTAGAGGGGGTTTTCTCTGTCCAGCTGCCCATTCACTGTCAGGGATCCACTGATGTAGTCCAGGGCAAAAACACTGTTTGTGTTTCCTAGATGGAGTGAGAGAGAGAGAGAGGGGAAGACCAAAGAAAGTCAGAGAGAAAAACAAAACCGGCATGGTTGATAATTCAACATGTCTCCTGGGATACAACAAGAATCCTCTGGAAGGGAAGGTGGTGGATGAGCCATGTGCAAATCTCTATTTCATGTAATATGGATGCTGCTTTCACTGGGCTGTCTTTTATCTCTGTACCTCCCTTAGGCTGGCCGACCTCCTCCAACCTGTCCACAAGCTGCTTCTCCTGAACCCCTTTTGTTTCTGTCACACACCCTCCCAACCCCTCTTCAGTTCTTCACTTCTTTAATGAGTTCAGCTGTAATTTATGTAGTGATAGCACTGTCAGTAACTGATGAAAACATGGTTAAACACCCCAAGAACTACATGCACCGTGGCTGTTAACTGCAAGATCACTTTTTTGATCACTGTTAGTGTCATACTGACTTTTTAAAAAAAGTAAATGGATCACTGTTTTGTTTGTCAGTGAATTCTCATTCTCACAAAAGCATTTGTGCTTGCACCACGTGTCTCCTGTGTCATTTGTGCTGCTGATTGACAGTTCAATCACAATAAAAGCATCAAAAACAAAGCTTGGTAGCAAGAAAACATGTGATGTAGGATATAAAATGTTTTAAAGTTTGAATTTAAAAAGTCCTTTCCTTAGAAACTAAAACCCACAGAGGAACTTAAAGAACATATTTGGATATATAATGTGGTATTACTCAAATCTAAGAATTTTGAAGACTGAAAAAAATACGTTTCAGAATTTCTTTAAACTGTAACATAATAGGCATACAATACTGACTGACTGCAGTCATCACTTTTTGCATGGGTTGATAACTTGCATTAACTTGGTCATACTCTATGCACTCCTTCAGAGAGGAGCATTTCAAATTATGAACGCTGCACTGTTCTCATTAACAAGTTCAAGTGTGCCTGGTGTTATCTATTCACTTCAATTAAACAGGTTAAAATATTAGACTGAGGCCCACTTGAGTCCTCTAATATTTTCTTATTCCCTCTCTTCCTTTTCAAATTACTGTCCTTCTCGTTAACTTTCACACCTCTCTTACACTTTTCTGTGACACTTTCTCTTTCTCGCTCTCTCAGGCATCCTGCTAATTACACCCAGCAGATGGAGAATATAAACAAAAATACACACAATGGCCCTCACCTCTTCACTTTTAATGTTCTCTTGCTCCAACCCTGCACTGCCTGGTATCTCCCTCTGTCAAATCAGATGCTCATGTCTCACTCAGAGCAGCTAATGCCTCTACACTTTCAGTGTAATTCTTGGTGCTGATGATGTGTTATATGAGACGTGAATAGCCCTTTTGAAATCTTTAGTAAGTAGCACTTTATACATGTGAATGCTATTACAGCAATCTGTTCGGCTGAAGGCAAACAATGGAGGAGACAGGACTAAATGAGATCAATGAATGAGTGAATGTGAAACACACCTAGAACTAATTCAATTACACCTTGTTAACACAGGGCACTTTTAACAGTGGACAGCACAGCAAGTCATCTGTGCTGTCACATACAGTTGGTTAAACAGAGTAATGTCAGGGTGAAAAATTCAAAACACATGAGAGAATGATCAAAAATAATCCAATAATGCTGGAACAGATAAAGTATAATCCAACTGCAACAAAATCAAACACATCTGACAAAAATGGGCAGAGCACATTGGCACACAGTAATGCTCTATGCTGTAGCCCACACTGTGAAATGAAAAGAACTGAAATTCTTAAGGAAAACAGTACACTACTGATGTCACCGTTGCCCCCTTGTTTTTGGCTTTTTTGGATTTTATTTCAAGATTTCACCATCAGTCCACTGCATGTACCGTATATCAATATCATATCAGTAATATTTTAAATGAGAATTCAATTAACAACTTTACCACCAATCATTACTGAACCGAAAAAACAAAAAAAAACCCCCAAAAAATATCACCATTACAATTACCGCAAATGCTGAAACACAAATTATTTGAAACCTCTGAGTTCAGTTTTGATTTTCGAGAACGCATTAGTCATGAGGCACAGATCAAAATGACTCTGAATGCAGCTAAACTACAATCATCAAAGCAATAAACCTGGGACTGAGGGATTTAACAGACAAAAGATGCAAAGATGTCATCACACAAGACTAGACTGTATTAAATGTACAAAAATTAAATGAATAAAAAATCCTTTCCACTAATTTGAACATGGTGGCTTCATGTATAAATAAGCACTGTGGTCACTTTTTACTAAAACTTGCTACTTATAAGGTCAAGCATCATAACATTTATGTATCACTTTCAGTATAGCACAAGTCTGAACTGCATGCTGTCACATTAAAGACAGACACACATAAGATTTGACTGTGCATGTTATCTGTGTCAAATGTAATATATTTGTTATTTGTAATAGCATTAAGACATTTGTTTAAGATGCTGTTTTGCTACTTCCATGCAGAAAACAGATCACTCCATCACTGCACCTGTGTGGATGGTTGGAAGCACCTGCTGCGGTATGAACACTTAGAGGGACTCTGCTCCTGGTGGCAATGGCAGCGAGAGCTAAACATTTACAGGTGTGGTTACACTTCACTAGAGTTGATACTGACAAGTCTTTTGCACATATGGCAGGGTGTTTTGTGGCACTCCACATCAGTGTTGTGGGTATATATGAATGAAGCCCTGAGAAATATTCATGTAAAATTAACCTGTATCTAAAACACAAGAAACCACTTAATGTCTGGAAGTGGGTGAGAGAAAAAGTTTTCTATTGGCCAAACAGCAGCAAGATCAGGTAGAAACTGTCTGAACCAGAGGACCTAGAGTAAATGAAACATGAGCTCTTGAATTTGTTTGGTTCCTAGGCTAACATAACCCCAATTTTGGCAGGTTGTTTCATGTAGCCAGATTACAAACATATTGGTTACAAACAGAAAATTACTAATTTATTACTGAGAATTAGACACTTGAGGGTATATTCAGTAAAAATTCAACAGATCTGTCTGAAATAATCTAAATTCAAATTTTGAGGTTCTGTCCTGGCTTTGTCCTAATATTATAAATTAGTCATGGTTTTTGTAGCTTACCAACTATTACTTTGATTTACTCTGCAAAAAACAGTCTATTTTGTGGGAATGTACAACAACTGCCATTATTCAGCCTTCATTTACAGAAAAAATGTGAATATAAAGTACTTACTACATTTTGAGACATTGTGCGATTGTGCTAATACGGTGTTTTCAACTCACTTGCACATCTGTGTTCCCTTCACTATATGAGATGACAAAACAAAGAAGTAAAACAAATGCAACATCCCCCTAAAATGCATATTCTCTAAAGTCACATGTATTTTCACAATCCTTTATTCTGAACCCCTACATTCACAAGTAAGGACACTATGAACCTTGAGCTACACTTTGAGGGGGATTAAGAAGCATTCTCTTTCAGATAGGTTAGAGTAATAGCTGAGGTCTAGACTCCAGAGAAACACGCTGAGATGGTAAGTCTATAGTGTACAACGGCTAGGGGTCAACAGATTAACCCATGCCTGTGTTTCCCACTCCCCAGGCGGCACTCTATTATTGCCCTGTATCTAGCCTGGAATGGAAGGGAGGGAAACTACAGAAGAACGAACATAGAGGGGGCATAGAGGAGAGGAGCCAGGCTAGCAAAGAGAGCAAAGCCCTTGGGTAATTGGTCTGGACTGAGGCCAAAAGGTGGATAGTAGGATGTAAATGGCACAAAAAGTAATGCTGATCATATCCAGCCTACATAATGAATTTAGTTATGTGACTGATGACAAGTGACTCCAGAAAAATTGAAAATTTCTCTTAATAAAGATGCTGACAAGCATCTTTATTAAGACCATCATTAAAAATATCCTTCAACTTGGAGATTGCCTTATCAATTACTTGCAGAATGACTAGTGAGCACCACATTTTTTAACTGTACGTGTCAAAATGCTTACAAATTACCATTTCATCATTGCCATTCAGTGAAATCAAATGATCTGATCTAAACAGCTTGGCTAAGATTAGGCTGAAGTCAAATTTAATACGTCACTGACAATATTACAACAAAATACCAACACAAATTTAGAGGTAATCACTATAATGTTTAAAAGAAACAAAAGACCACCACTATGAAACATTTTGTTTATTTTTGTCTCTGTAGTGTAGCTACTTACTCCCTTACTCCTGATGGACAAGATTAATAATTCCTATGGTCACAAAATTGATTTCCAACATGAATGTGACCAACAATTATTTTAAGGCATTTGCTAAAATGGCAGATGCTCTCATTTTTCTTTGGAAGACAGTCCTAATAGGTGTGGAACACTGAAAATGAATACTATCAGAAGCAGGAAGACAATAAAACAGAGGATCAATAACATAAAATTTTCTCTTGGAAAAAGATGACCACATGTAATCAATGTAATAATCCTGCAGTAACTGCTTGGGCCAAGTATCTTATTAGGAGAACTAGTGTGTTGTTGTAAGAGTAAACATGAGAAAAAAAAAACTGCCAGTTTGTGTTACGCACTAGTGACACTAAGCTGACACAACATTCATTGCAACATTTCTTTTTGCCTGATGGGAGAGGCAGGTAAGTTGATGTTGACAAGAATTGTTAGAGGTGGTGGGAGGGTAACGCGCATCAGGGACTTAGACCCACTCAGTGTGGGCATCTTGCCTCTAAATTGCTTTGTCAGCTTCAGTGGCCTGACTAGAATGCCAATCTTCTCCAACAGCCGCCCCTTGCCCGGGCGACTGGGCACTCACCTAGCCGAGCAGCTATCGTGCATACACAAACACACACATCTACAAAAAGCACTAGAGCGCTGTGCAGTAATGTACATTTGCAAGATAACAGCAGGCTACTGGCTGTACTCTCTGCATACATCCGTTAAGAGGCTTTGACTCATTGCTTCAGGTTCCATTGAAGGGGCCTTCCACCTCAGCACCGTTGTGTTGAGCTTGACCAGAGAGACAGACTGAAATTACACAGGGTGACTCAGTGGTCCCACTGAGAAAGAAAATATAATCATAATCTAATTGCTGATGCAAAGTGTTCTCCATTGCTCTGCTAGGACACAGTGACTAGACCACCAGTGGGTGAAAATTGCTGTACACAAATACACATACACCCAAATTAAGCACAAATAACAATAAACCCTTTATTTTATTTTTTTTTAATATGTGTGCTAATATTTAGGTGTTTCAATTCTGAATTTCTACTTAGAAATTCAGAGATGTGTGTGTGTGTGTGTCAGAGTGCATTTAGTACTAACCAGGAGAGTTTGACTCTATGATGTGAGACTCCAGGGGATTAGCCATGCTCTCACATTACCAACAGTACTGGACTGGAAAATGAGAAAGTATGGCATGATTTTGTCTAGAGTGGGCCTGCACACTCAAATTAATTCACTCACACACATACCTGAAGAAATGCCCACAGGCATTAAGACGCACACAAACTCACACAAGCAGCTCTTATTTTCTGGGAATTTATAATATGCCAAATAGCTTCAATGGCTAGTGCTACAATTACAAAATAAAAGAAATCCAAATAATTTGCCACTTTTGAAGAATCTCAGCATTACCAAAGAATAGGGAAAAACACGAGTGTAGATTTCATATTATCTATTGACAAACACATTTACACTCTTGCATCATTAACAATGAAGTGAAGGCTTATTTCCTGAGAACAGTTTTGTTATTGAAATTCACTCCCTCACAAAAAGCAAAGGAGTGAGTGCAGACACAAGGGAAAAAAGGGGTAGTGAATCTGAGCAACTTTAGTGTTTTAAGTTGCAAAAGTGGAAAACTTACATGTGTAGTTATTATGGGAGGATTGCCCTAGAGAACAGAAGAAATAAGGCATCTGATTTGATGAGTTCAATCAGGCGTGTGGCACGTGGATGACAATGACTTTCTCCAAGAAAGCTTTTGAGGGCAGCTGATACAGGAGTTCTACGAGTGTAATTGCCATGACTAAGCTAGTGACAACTGTTTTCTCTAGTTTGTGACAACACCATGGGGGCGCTGGAACATTCTAGTAATGTGATATGGCAAGCAGCCAGTGCTTAGAGGCTTGGGGCTAAGATTTTGTGTACTTTGCTAAATGTACACAAATTAGTGTCACTTTTAAGGATTACGCCTACAGGCAAATCATGTTAATGATGAGGTTTTAGTTATTGTTTTCAAACTACACTCACTTCAAAATCTAAATGAACAGCTTCTCACATACACTGATTTGCTTATGCACGTGCTCAACTGTGCATTCACCAAACCTTTAGTGTATGACAGCTACCAGTGCATATGTATGTGCTTCTGTGTGTGTGATGTGAAGTGATAATGCCATTGGCAGACAAGCTGCATTTCATGAATACTAAATGAATTAGCTTCATCAAAGGTTTTTTCTTCAAAAAAGATTCAAGGACAAGTATTGTATGACAATGCGTGGCGGATGAAATCGACTTCTAATTGTGGCCTAACTTCTGCCGTAACCTGTTGTGCACCTCCATAGAAATGTAACTTCGTGTCACACACTGTAATTGGCCCGCTCATTACCATCGCTTCCTCCGATACATTTCCAGCTACTTCTTCTGCTGCCATTTTTCAATTTGACTGGACGAGACTACATCAATGACATGAATCCAAGAGAGAAACTTTATTGCCAACATTGTTTGACAGTGACATTGCAGAGCAACCCAGTATAATGGTGCATTCCAGATTAAGTCGGAAGTTAAAATTTCCGAGTTCCAAGTCTGAATTTTCATCTGGAACACCCCCTCAACTTGGATTTCCTACTCGGAAAGTCGGAGCAGCCCCACCAACCCCAAGTTAACAATCCAAGATGTTGCTGACCCGCTCCTTAGGGTGTGGTGGTCTGGGGTGGCTCGGGCCTCTTCAGTGCGGGCGCGGGGGGGTCTCTGCTGGGTGTTGGGCGGTTCCTGGGCGCCTGGGGCCCTGTGGCCCTGTTCTCGGCTCATGTCAGGGGGGCTGGCCTCTGGCGGTGCCTGTTGCTCGTTGCCTCTGGTTTTCTGGGACTCTCTGCCTTTGGCCGTGGGCGCTCCGTCTGCGGCCTCCCTCCTTCTCCTGCTGGGGTGGGCGCGCAGCTGTCGTCGGAATGTGTGGCCTCGGGTCTTTGGTACTCTTCGGGGCTGCGGTTGGCCCAGATCTCCTGGATCCTTCTCTGTCTGCCTCTGGCTTCTGGGGGGCGTTTTTGTGGCTTCTCACCCTCAATATCAAGTACATTTCGTGACAAAGACACACACACACACACACACCACACACACACACTCTCTCGCACAGACGCACA